>JAYJMH010038921.1:0-15494 GCA_036873815.1 Phacellophora camtschatica | reverse complement strand
CAACAGTGACTTCTCGCACAACTTCGTCACCAAACTTGTACTTTGGATATGTGATGTGAAAATATGGCTTTCCATCCCTTGATGTTTTCTTTCCTCTATTAACATTTTCATTGAAATGCAGGCAGGCAAGTATTGTTCTAAAAATTGAGGTTGATTAATTTTTTTGCATCTCGATTGTTATATGAATTATCATCACTGATTTCATATTGCACAGAGGTTAATCGTTTCTTTAAGTATCTCTTGATTTTGTAAGATTGTTCATCTGGTAAATTGTTTGCTAGATCAGCCAACCCTCGATTTATAAAACATAATGAGTCAATGTATTTTATTCCACCAGGTACATAACTGTTACAATCCCTCTCACCTAGTTCCTCGATAGATGCAGTCATTATCTTTTCAGATGAATTTGCAATAACCCTTACATTTCGCCCTTTCAAATTTCTTATGATGTGATGCATATCATAACCTTTCTAGTTATGAAATACTTCTGGGAAAACATGTGTTTTTGCAATTATATTCAATTGGTTTAAATTACATTCGCTGCATGCTGCTCCTCTAAAGTTTCCAGTAATATGACAGTGGTCTCGAACCTTATTCGATGCAAATACGTTATCGCTCTTGAACTTTTCTTCACAACAATAACATCTTTGTGCTTGATCATATGTTTATTGTTGTTCTTTCGTAAATTTCTTCATTGGCATGGTTTTCTTGAAAACCTCTCGAATTCTCGTGTTTACAAGATCCATTTGATTCATGAATTTTTCCATACAATCTGTTCCTGTATAGATTACTGGATCTTCTCTCTATTTTTCATCAATTGATTTTATGTAATAACAATAACTAACAGGAACATGTTCTTGGTATTTCGATTCGTTTCCTGTCTCCTTCAATACACACTCAAAATCTGCATAGATCACAAATGGTAACATCGTTTGGTTCTTAAAGTTCTTGAATTTTAACATGTTGTTTTCCTTACTCGGGTACAATACCGCTTGACAACAGAACGTTTTACATGTTCTTTCATGTGTTTCTAAATTAGCTTTCGAATAACATGTTGACAAACAGTAGTGACAATAAAATCTTTCAGAATGATGTTTGTGTCCAACTCGTCCATATAATAGTCTGCTCATGTTTTTAATCCAAACATAATGTTGTTGAGCATCACCATCATTCATTAGAATTAGTAAATTGACATGTTTGCCACTCTTCTCTTTTCCTGAAATACGTACTGGAGCAACTTCATTATCTTCCTCGAGATAAGCAAAAATGTTTATTGATACATTGTTGTTTGCTTCGAATTTGTTTATTGTCTTCGCATCCTTAGGATTAATAGGGAATGATATATCATCCAAGTTTAACAATCCTGGATTATACTTCGACATTCTTTGTGCATCTTTATTCACAGGATACAAAGCAGACAAGACTGACCACATAAAACATCTCTGATCATTATTTTGTACATTGATAATAGCTTGCTTTTTCGCTAGTTTTTTAGGTGTTGCAATGTATGATCCTCCTTTCAATGCTTCATAATCAAAAAAATGAATCTTATAATTTAATGCCTTTTCAAAACGCCAGCCACTTCCGTTTTGGTTAAACTCTTCGATCTTTTCATCGAGACTGTTAATTGCACCAACCACTTTCTCCTCAGCTTCATCTGCACCCAAACGTAATTGAGCAATAACATTTGTGTTGAAAACAATTGGAGGATTGTTTATTTCACCTCCAGTTTCATAAACACAGCTTCAACAGTAATTAAATATTTATTCCTTGTTTGTGAGTTTGAAGTTCTTCTTCTACATCTCGCACAATGTTATCTTTTAATCGTTCTTCTCGCATATCATCAGCCTCTCAAAAACATGTACTCTGTAAGTGAGTTTGTTCACCTTCTCCACTAAATAATTCCTGGTTTACTCCATGGCTTGATTGCATGTGGTAGTTAAGATTCATTTGCCTTTGGAATCTCTTTCCGCAAACAGAACATACAAGTTTTGATTTTTTGGGGTATTTACCACCATCGTCGTCTTTTTTTCGCTTCGACATCTAAAAATGAAATATTTTTTCTCGCTTCAATAGTTTCAAACCATATTCTCTCATTTCGCTGATTTTTTCTAAAAGTTGAGATTTAATCGTTTATATAACATTTTCTCGGTAGATCAACAACTGATAAAACACACGCTTTCTTCTTTTTTTTAACATAATATGTTCTACCATATCCATCTGAGAAGTGCTTTCGAGACTAAGAAATACGTTGAAGAAAACTGAAGATATCCTTAAAGAATATTTCCAATTCCTAAGCGTATTCCTATGTTTTTTCTTTCGACAACGATTGAAGTTGTATACCATGATGGTTCTGATCGTTAAACCGATGTTCCTTCGTATGAAGAATCGAATCGAAATATTCACATATTAATTTTATTGAATAAAAATTTTCTAATAAATGTAAACACATTAGAGTCATTTAAATTATAAAGTAGCATTCTTAGATTTGTTTTAATATCTTCGAATTTATAATATTTCACAATTTCATCATCATAATATGTGATTCGTTTACGTGTTGATAAACATGCATAATTTTCATAAATAAGAAATGAATGTGCCTCTTTTACCAATTCAAAGTTAGTGCCTGCGCAGCACCCCTGCGGGGTTTTGTCCTCGTTCTCTAATTCATAGTCACCATATGAACCTATGTACCAATTTTCAACTTTATACCTCTTACCAATTCAAAGTTAGTAGCAATGTAAAATTATTCGAAATTCGAACGTTATCACGAATATTCGAACATCACTATGAATAAAAGAGCCTGAAATTGTAATACTGTTACCACTTGCTGTTACAATCAACAAATATTGCCAGAATTATCGGTAAGTACATATTGATTACCTGATTATTGATTATTGATTACTGAGGAGCACTTGAAAAACACATCTGATCTTCATAAATGGCCTAAATATAATGAGAGTTTGGATTTCATGTAATTTTTAAATATTTCACGAATCTTTTTTTCTTCTTTTCTTTTCTTTATTCTTATGACTTATTATGACTTATTATGATCTAATGACATTTTTCTAAAATCTTATGATGTTTTTTTGCCACATCGCAGAGTACCATGCCACATCTCAGAACGAAGAGGGCACGCACGGAGCGAAGGTCAAAGAGGATAGGAAGGAGACCCGTAAGTCCACTGGTACAACCACCATAGCCACCACCACCATCAACACCACAAACCCCTCCTCCTCCACCAGTAACACCACCACAATTAAACGAATTTTCGTCAAATATAGAAAGCCCTATTCGTCGGAGGCGTCATCCTGCAGCGAGGTGAAAATTAAGAAACATCCCCCATCGCCGCACACGCCTCCTCGAGGTAAATTGATTTTTAAAAAATCTTTTTTTTCTAATGTGAAATGTTCGTTATAAGTCTTGACAGCATCGTTGTTAGCATTGTGTATAATTCGTGTAATCAACATAACATCTTATTGTTTTTTCATTTCATATTTTTCAGCTCGAAGGATTACCACAGATGAAGAACGGAGCTGCATGATATGCTTAGAGTTGGTACACGATGGCGATCGGCGTGGATGTGTGCAATGTCACCATATATTTCACAGAACATGTATTGAGCAGTTGCTGGCGAATTCCGCGAGATGCCCCACTGCTCGAATAGGTGTCTTCTAGACGGTTATTTTGTTGTATTAGGGGGTAACGAAACGCACGATAGCACGCCAAGGGGGCGAGCCCAAGAGCGAGAACATGAGCTCGCCCGCAGACAATTAATTTTAGATGCTACAAACTTTAACATTCGTATAGATCCGGAGGGTATTGCCCGACTGAGAGGAAGCATTCGAAGGATGTTAAGAGAGATGAGATAAATTACCACATTACTAGACCATTAAAACTGGCAACTCATATTACAAAACTTCAACAGTTCAAATAATTTACATCATAAGTTTAATTGTTTAGTGATTATTTTTCATCAGGTGACCTCTTCACAAACATTCTTTGGATGATTTCTCTTATCTTATTTGTTTTTTAATATATTTATTACGTTTATAGTTGTTACATACCTTGTTTTATTACTGTAGTTTCTTTTGAGTCGCTGTTTTCAGATTTGTAAAATCAATAAAAATTCCAAACAATCCAGGAGCATTCAAAAACACGTCTGTTCCTTGCGTTGGCCTAAGTTGAATGAATTCCTTTTTTCAATTTATTTCGATGATACAGGTCTTCACTCTGTAAATATTGGTCGAGCTAGCTTTTATAGGATTTGTATTGGTATTTTCTGAACCAATCAGATCACTTACTTTTTTATAAAGACCAAATTTGGTTAACATGGGTAATCTGTGTTTTATGATTGATGTGTAGTAAACAACCAATCAGAATAGTAGTTCATTCGCATCTAATTGATTTTCAAACACATGACGAATATCCAATCAAAACGTTGGGAATTCAACCAATAGGAATGGTTCGTTTTTTCGAAGGCGTGACGAATATCCAATCAGGATACTAGGATTTTTACAACATGACATCAAGTGCGCACGGCGCCATAGTTATGCTCCATGCTACTCTTAATCCTCTTGACGACCACTGCTGGTTGAAATTATGCCCTTATACATTTTGCTTAGCCTAATAGTGCATGAGCTAGAAGGTTGGTCGGTATCATCTACTGTGGCCAAGCATTCTATACATCTCTAGAATCCATTTTCAATGCTGATTACTAAAATCAATGATAGCAATCAGAATAGCTTAGTTATAATAAACGGGGGTTTTGTCCAGTAGAATTTTGGAACTACGAATCTCTGATAAACTACAGTGCACGTGGTATGATCAACCATAATATGATGTGAAAATTGGTTTGCAAACATGAATAGAACGGCAAAAAAAATTGTGAACTTTAGCTACAAGCCAGGTAGTATCCTAGCAAAGACGGGGATGATGTCCAGTAAAAGGCCGGCATGTATGTAAACCTTGTGACTCCTTCATTAGTTAAAAATCTCTGTCATCACAATGCTTCAATTTGATGCTCAGCTTATGTGGGAATGAATATGGAGCTGGGAGGGGGGGTTTAAAAAGCAAAAGGCGTTTGATCAAAGTACGTAAGAAATTGCTAGGTCAACTATGTGTGAATTTCCCTTTTTATTGTTTTTAAAACAGACAATCCTGCAAAGAAGATTCTTATTCATAAGTTATTTAATTTATGTAGGCCTTCAATATCTTTTACAAAGCTTTTGGAGAGGCATTGATCAGAGACTTGAAAATGAACGGGCATTGACCTTTGAGTTGTTAAGGTGGAGCATCATGAAAGTCTCAGAACGAAGTTTCCCTTTTTCTGTCATAACATTCAATAATTCATCTTCTTCACTATCATCTTCACTGTCAATGACCTCTAACTCGGTTGTCTCTTCAATTGATATATTGTCTCTATCATCCAGATCCATGTTGATACATTCAACGCTACACATGTCCGTACAGCGAAGGCCATTATCGATACAACAGCATTTGGTTGCCTCGCATTTTCTTTTACAGTGACAGACAATGATCGCTAAAACTTCTTCAGGGGCAGGCTTTATAGTCATCCATTTAATCTTAAGGTTTCGTCTGGTTCCATAAAACACCAACAATGGTTATCGTCCGGTGACGGTAATTCAGCTTTCCATGCAGAGTCCCCAAATTCTTGATTGGTAATTTGCTTGAAGTATATGTTGGTGAAGTGTGTCTTTGCACGGTGAAAAAAGATCTGCAGTATTGTTGCCATCCTTTGAGCAAAGCATCTTGTACTTCAAATCATTCACCAAGTTTGGTTGCTTGTAACCGTACATGTGGCAAACAAACTTCTCCATTCTTAACATTAGCTCGTCGCTTACGGTCCACGAAATTCCAAGCTGTTAAAAACTATTGATGTAGTTATCATTTGTGCACATCGTTTTGAAAGGTCTAACTTTTCCTTTCGCAGCGAAAACGCTGACTGAATTGCAGCCAGTAAACGTGTGAAGTGAAACTAACACCTTGCAAAGATCATTCACAGCTTTGTTGGATGACGCAAGCAGATGAATTTTAAGTTGCTGTTGCTCTTGGATCAATATCCCGTTAGCCCTGTGTAACGTTCCTTTTCCAGATAATTTTTCTTCAAGCCTATCGATGTTGTCAAATACTAGTATAGCCATTGAATTCTTAACGATATCTTTTGGAACAAAAACAGTTTCTGTATCTCTTACTCTCAATGCTTCCATTGCCACTTGTGTCTCGAGCTCTTCATGAGAAGTGTAGGCAATACAATGTCCAAGTCAAATAAGAATGTTGATGACTTCGGTATTATTTGTCAGGAGCGTGATCCCAGATGTGAGTAGAATGCTTTTAACTGTTTTTAAATGTCCATTTGTAACACCGTATATCAGATCTTGCGCATAGGAAAACAACCTACATTGCATATTTTGACTTAGAGTCGCAGCTACTTTACCACTCAATAAGGTCTGCAAAAACGAAATCAAGAACTTACCAACTGTAACTTTTGATATCGTAAAATCGCTTTCTGCAGGAGGCCAAGGAATAGTGTCTTTTATTTCTTTAATTTTGCTCCAGAGCAGCAAAGCACTATTTATCATTGTTTCTCTTGCAGGGAGGATCCTTTTAGTGCCTTTATTTTTTCCTTCATCGAAATAATTTCTTCGATCAGCATTTCAAAAGTAAGAGAGCTTGGGTACATGATCATTAGGCAATGAATAAAAGTTTATCCCTTGTATGGTTGACAATATTTTCCTTTTGAGATTCTTCATGGTTGCCTCTTCATGGTTGCCTCAATCTTGCTCTATCAGGTCAATACAATATTCAAATGCTTGGGATTCGATTCTTTTGTAATCATTTTCTTCTTGATTCGTTGTGTCTCTTTCAATAGCAGGCTAAACGTAACTTGTTCGAACGTAGACTTTGTAACACGATTTATGGTGCTTTGCCTCATTCGATATCAGATCTTTGGACATTACCATCGCCAAGATCTTATCGTCCTTTCTTGCCAGTGGTGCTGCTTGCTTGATAGTGGAGTCTGCTCGAAACTCCATGCAGTCAACAAGTTTTTCCCTTGTTCTTGAGTTCCGTTGGTACTTCGTTTTGGAGCAAAATATACAGGATCTTGGTAATATATCAGGACAAACTTTCCCCCCACCTGCTTCAAATTGCAAAGCTTGCCTTGTGAATCTTGTTGAGCCGGGTAATTCCTTGGGACTAGTATCAGCAGTTGATGTCTGCTGTTGTACCTTTAAAAGGTCCCCTTTCATTGTAAACAAATATCGATAAGAACGATAGAAGGAAACGTCTGGGATGCTGTCTCCATGTTGCTCCTTCAATGGTAATATAGGTTCATAAAATCTTATCACTGCAGCATTGACCAATGTTGACCACGATCTTTTATCTTGCAATTTAGCTAGCCTCGTAGAATCCTTGCTACAATGTATTATACAGCGATCGGCAGGCCGAATACTTTCCATGATACATATTTACTGATACTTGGAGCAGGTGATTTTGTAATGCGTTGCTCTACATTTTTACTTCAAAGCTTTTTATTCAATCAGATTAGAAATTCGAAACTTTACCCAAAAGGCGACACATTGTCATAGAGCAATGTAGCTACGAGGGAGTTTTCACATTTGAAACCTAAATATGTCAAGCGATATTCTTTGCTTAGAGTTTTGTTGACATTTGGATAAACTTGTGGTGGCTATGAATTGATAACAGCTGTGGAGGATAGATCCTCCTATGTACATTTCGGTCATGAAAGAAACGGGATCATTTCTTCATTTTAGACTCTTAATCTATTTCAAGCACCTTTACTTCCGACCAGTTTTTTGAGGTATAAGCTACCGTTTTGAACTTGCTATCACGCATATTCTGAAAGTAGAGGAAAAGAGCTATCGAATGATGTATGATAAGTTTGGTCACCGCAGATGGTACTAATTTCGAAAATATTGCATCCCAGCTCATGGCCTATATAGCTTTCTGTTGAGACACCCGGTAACTGAAAAAATGTCCAAGCATAAATAATCTGAATGACAACACACAAACACGTGATTACCTTTGTTTATGACAAATACGCTAATGACCACTTTGAAAGACAATTTAAAGTTTTCTTCATTGATAGTTTTCATTAAATCTTTATTTACATTCTTAGATTCGCCAGCGACAACGCCTCCACTGACGAGGAATATTAGCTTTTCTAAAGAGAAAAATAATAACATGAAATCAAATAATAGAAGATACTGAAATAGAAGATACTGAAAAGTCTTTAAAAGTGAAATATAATCTACTCAAATTCTACTCAATGGTGGCACAGCATTATAGTGGTAATTACAACCTTGCTCTGTAAAATCTGCAACATGGTTTTTATTGTATAGCACATCAAAAAGTTAAACATTTTTGACACAACTGGTGCACATTAGTCTAAATATTAAAAATAAATACAAATTCTTTCTATTTTTTATTTTTATCAAATATGAAGATTTACGCTACGACTATTGTCTAGCAAAAGGCCCTCCCTAGTGGGGAAAGAATTTTTTTTTTATTTATTTAATGAAAAAATAACAAATTAAAATAAATCAACAGTGTGGATGCCATTGAAAGGGAGAAAAAACATACAGTGATTGATGTGATCTTTTTCAACTGCCATTATTCAAATTAATCAACAAAATCTAAATGGATGTTTTGGACTTGAACTACTAGATTGTGTCAGTATCGACTTCAAACCCTCAGCGGCACCCAGAGATCAAGATACCCCACCCCCACAAACTCGGAGGGAGGAGGAAACTCATTGTTATTATAATTTGACGTGCCAAAAAAATGGGTCCTTTTGTGCAAGATTTCTCCAAATATGGGTCTGTTTTTCATAGGAATTATCTCTAATTGGGTTGCATGATGTTGGGTTTGGTCTGGAGAAATGGGAGAATTACATGTGTTCTGTTGTTCAAAATATTGCAATTTTGAAGAGCTGGGCCTAAATAAGATGATATTCATGTGAATGGGTCCAAAAATTGATCTTAGAAACGGATTTTTTCATAAAACCTGTTTTATAAAAGCCGCTAGTCAAATCTTTGTAGCAATGAGGTACCAACGAAACAAGTGCACGCAAAATCACGCATCCCAACTTGCAAACCCGCAGAAGTGCGCAGCATCTCGCAAAAGAGTTAAAGGTAACATAGTTAACACATATAAACATACCTCGACTGCTGTCACCAGCAGTGAACTTTTGAAAAGCTTCCACAAACGCAAGCTTATACATTGCACTGTCATATGCTGCAACGATAAATTTCCTTGATTAAATAAACAATACATAGCTATCAATTACGACCTTTAACAGAGCAAAATAAAATGCGGTTTGTGAAATGTGAGCTTAACCAATCACTTTCATTGCCCCTCACTCTATATTTACTCAGTTTTCTAATCAACATTTGATGGCCTATGGGTATAGATAGCCTTCGCACAGACTTCAAATCGAGAAAGTGTGCCAAATTAACCTTTTCCTGTAAATATTCGAATACCAATAGTCTAAGATATTGACGAGAAAGGTAATGGTGGATTATAGCTTACGAAAAGCAAACATAATTAACAACCACGAATTTTGGCTCCAACTTTTTTTTAAAATGGCATCTCACCTATCAGTTAGCCCTTTAAGGTATCCTAGGATAGACTTCACAAAGTGCTTTAACATAACAGATATTCAAGTCAGCAGATTTTTAATTGGGAAGATAAAATACTGTTAGCCTAACTGCTTTCCTCACTGAAAAGGCTTTTTCATATAAAAAAATTTAAGGATTTGAAAAATCAAGCCGTATCTCAATTTAAATAAAATTTTACAAACTTTGGGCTGTAGATGCGGCTTTGGCAGCTTTTTCGATTTCCTTTTCAATGAATGTCTCTATGGCTTTTACGTTTGCAGGTGAAGCTGTAACAAGTTGTTTACGGTAACAATCTTCGGGATCGCTGAAAAGTTGGATTGCAAAAAGAATCACTGCAACCTGCAAATAAACGAAAAAAAAAAACGTAAATGTGATAATCAAAATATTTCGATTACAAAAAAACAAAAACAAATAAAACAAGCAAAATATCACAATCTGAACATTTTGATTACTGCTTCCAGAACAACAGTTTATATGTCGAAGAAAGAAAGATGCATCGATACAATTATAGAGTTCACTTCTCAATCCTAAAATATGCAATGCAACAAAGGAGTTGTTAGCTATTTATAATGAAATATCTTGACTCGATCTTACAGCGTGCAGTTTGCAACTGAGGATAAAGAATGGCATTTATCGACAAAATACAGTGTCGATTTAACAAAAAGGCAAAGCTTCTTTCAGAGCAATAAAACCCTTCAGTGTCATACTTCTAACGTTACTAACTAAACTGTCACAGAATACTACGCTACTACTGTTATAAATAAGTCTGAATTTTAGCAGAAGAACTCATAAGATCTTGAAGAAAAAAAGCCAACCCACCTTGTCTCTTGCATCTAAAGTTTTGAAGAATGTTTTGACAAGAGCCAATGCCGTAGTCTTGTCGATGTTCTTGCTGATGTCAAAAAGAACAACGACATCTTTTACCTTCTGTGTTGCAGCAGATACATACCATGGCCTGCACAAAACAGCGATTTTTTCCTTAAAATTTTTATACAGCAAAAATAAAAGCTATGAACATTTTAAAACGTTTTGACCATATATCTTTACTGTATTTTTTCAAATAAACGCCCAGGGCGTTTATAATTTTTTAGATTTTAGAGGGGGCGATTATTAACAAAATAAAAATTTTCTCTAAAAGGACGTACTTAGAAATAATGATCTAAATATCTTCAATATTCACAAAATTATTCTCATCATCATTCGGATCGAGCAAGCTATTCTCATTGTTTGCCTCTTCGAAGTCTGAATCGGTTGGTCCACTGTTTTAGGAAATACATCTCGGACAATATTCCAATAAACGCCCCTTCAAAGGTGATTTTAGAAGAGGCGTTCATTGGAGGGGCGTTTAAAATATAGGGGCGTTAATTTAAGAAAATACGGTATAGGTCTTTTTGCAAGCCAAATAATATGGCTTATAATTAGCTCTAAATAGCCTATTATTCTAAACAATAAACGATAATAATGTATTTGAGATTACTATTATACAAATTGTGAAGTATAGCCTCTGTATTAAAAACCTTTGTAATCCAGAATCGCCACATTTTGCTACAACGATTGAATTACTTTCTGTCACAGATCGCCTAATTTGTATCAGAAATCGCTTCAATTTGTATCAAAGATTGCTTCATTTTTTCAGAGTGATTACTGTATTTTGCATGAAAAATTGCCTAAATTTGTATAAAATATTTAGTTTTCTTCCTCCATCTCCTTCGCTCATGTCCAGTAGATGTCTGCATTCAGACTCACTTGCTATTTTACAAGTCACACAATCAAATGAATTTCCAGAAACTTTGAACACATTTCGTATCATCAGAGACAACTCTCTTTTTTTGCAGTATGTATTAGCACTTGAGCTTATCTTGTATTAAAAAAATCTCAATGTTAACTTTCAGTGCCAATGTTATCTGTTTAGCATACATTCTAAATTGTTAAAAAACACACAAGTTACCTAGTCCTTGGATCAAATTGAAAACAAGACGGCAAATTGCTGGTCGTTCCTGGGTATTGAACATAATATCCATCTCTTTGTCCATAATAAATATAAAGACCTTTATTTCCCATTCCTTTGTAGGCACTGACTACAAATTCTACAACCTTATTCTTTTTTAATTTCACAATTCTGGTCGTCTTCAATTTTTCACGAAGCAATTCGCAAACACTATTCAAATCAACCTGAAAGAAAAACAGTTATTCATAAAAGTATTGAGTTGCCAAAAAATGCCCCCCCCCCCCACGTTTGAAAAGTTGGAAAAGTAGGCGCTTTAGTTTTGATGATTTTGTTTTACTTGACGTCGATGTAGTAGGCTTCAACTTTAAGTTGTATACCTTGTTTGCCAAAATCTACCCAAGAATAACTGAGTTATACGCAATTAAACGGGAAAACAAAGGATTTCTGCTGCTGAAATTTGTGAAAATACGACATTGTGGCCTTCAGATAGCTATTAATACTGACCTTCCTGATAGCTCAGGGATTACTTAGTTGATTTTGGCAAACAAGTTACGAAACTTTAAGTTGGAAACTCTTACATCAACGCCAGACAAAATTAAATTACCAAAACAAAAGCTTTCTCATTAAGACATAGCTCAGCTTTGCAAACGTAGGAATATATTTTTCGGGCTAGCGGCTGGGAATTTGCACAGTTGGCAGAAAGACATGAAATTTAAGAAAAACGATGAACAAGACTCAATTTGAAAAAGAAACATAGAAGCTGTGGATAAACTGTTCCAAATCAACGTTAGAAATCACATAATTATTTTGTGTGCAACCAAGTAAAACCAAAAGTAAAAGATTAATTAATGGAATGAATAAATAAATAACCTTTTTAGGCTTTGAAAACAATTTCATGTTACGTTTATAAATTATAACGTCGCAATATAGGAATTCAAGTAGTCTAATTTCAATCTTGGCTTATCTCTTTCACGCCGGGAAGAGCCAGGGGCGAAGCTAGGATCTAGAGCCTCCCCCCACACCCACACAAGTATTTGACCCTTGGAAGAGGCATGTGGCCCCATGCCAAATAGCAAAATCCGTCATATTTCTAGAGCTAAATAAAGATTTTTCCATTTCATTTCATTTCAATTTTTAACAACTAAAGTAGAGGGTTACATTATCAAAATTGATTGGTGTTTTACATGGGGCCCTGTGAAGAAAACTAAATAATATTTAATAGAAAAAAAACTATTAAAAACCTATTGATAATATATATAATATTATATTAACATATCTTAAAATCGAAAGTCCTATTTAAGAGAAAAACTTTATACAAATTATATATATGGGATGGGATTTTCCTGTTAATTGGAAAAAAATTCCGAGCGTGAAAGGGGTAGTGCATAATATCAAATATGGATTTAAAAAACTTACTAATAAATCAAATCGATAGTTGAAAGCTAGTTTGCCTTTATAGTTGCAACATGATGCCAAACCTCGGTCTTCGTCATACGGGAAATCCTTGTAGATTTTCTCTATAAGTCTCTTCCATTCCATAACAGTTTTGCTAACATTCTCGATCTTAGCATCAAGGCCATTGACTAACTGAAAACATCGTACATAAATTAGAAAAAATACTGACACTACCTTAGCTAGGATAGGGGTTTTTCGCGCTCCCCCCTTGCCAAACACTCTTAAATATATACATCTTCAAATAAAAGGATTATGGCACTCATCATCATCATCAATTGAGCTTCATGTCTACATGCGCAGACATTGTGCAAATAATCAAGTTAGTTCACAAATGTATATATCTTGTGCTTTTTTGCTATCCATCTAATTTTGTCCAAAATTTAAAAAGGCTTTTGTTACAAAGCAGCATTGTTGTCAACTAAAAAGAAATGAAAGACGGTGATATCCTCCTTGAGAAAAGTTCCTGAGCCTGAGGGATTTCCTAAAGCCAAACTCTTCAGCTAGTCTTGACAGTGATGCACATGCTTTGATGAGGGAGTGGGCCTCGAAAGATGGTGATGTAGTGCGGCAGAGAAGTAGGCACTAAGAAACAACAATGGCAAAGACAAGAACTTTGCCTGAAGGAAGCTTTGATCAAGACTTTATACTGAAAGAGAATCAGATGCTGTTCACAACAGAAAGAATAATTGAAAATGCTATCATAAGCTAGTAATGTCACAGCTACGGCTTTATCAGACAGCGATGACCTTCCAGCTCAATGAACTTGAAGACGATATTGAGGAGGGTGATAGTGAAGATGATGAATACCAGGAGACGAACATTGAAAGTGAAAACAATTTTCTTTTTTGGTAGAGCACAAGATACGGAGGAGCAGTTAAGTTTAACAACAAATGTGTATAACTGTTCCTGTATGAAGTCTTTATCTGTGTTCATGCGATATCTTCTTAACGTAAATCAACCGCGTTAAAAGTGGCGATAAGCCAAGTGACTGGGCAATCTAAAAATAAATATCGATGCTCCTTCAATCAAATTTAACAAATTGAAGTAAGTTATTTATTCATATGGTCTCCCGGTCCGCTGCGCTGCGTAACAAAACTGCAGTTTATTTTTAGAGCAAAGCCATTTTTGTCCATACATTTACTTTAATGTGCAAGTTTTTACTGTATCTTCACCGTCGTACTATGTGTATAAGAATTATGAACGGCATACATCATTGTAGTTGGGAAACATCCAACGGATTGGGTATGTTTTTGGTATGACTGCCCTTTATCGTTGATCAGTAAAAAAAATAATATGTCACTGCGTAGGAAAATACCCTGCGGGGAAAGATTATAGAAATACTGATGTCTCTCCTCTGCAGGGTAATTCCCTTCGCAGTGACTTATTTTTTATTTTTTACCGATCAACGATAAAGAAATATACTTGGACTCTAGCAAGCCCCACACTCTTGATTTCATAAATCATGGTTGGAATCGTTAAAAGAAAGCTTAAAGCAAAGCTATAAATGAAAAATATAAGCACTCACCTCTTTTATCAGGACCTGCCCATTGAGTTCTTTGCTTACATATGGTAATTTATCGTAGTGACTCTGAAATGATTAATAAAACATTAATTTGTAATATTTTTTGCAATTTGTTGCTGTTTTGTCACAATTGTAAGGCTCATAGTATTATAAATCCTCGAATTGGTCACCGGAACTTATCAAACATCGTTCAAAGAGAGCTTAACAATTTGACAAATACAACAATATTCAAATTATACATTTTATCGTCTTTAGGTTGCACAGGGGCGTAGGAGTTGCACAGGGTTGCACAGGGGCTGTTACTGTATTGTAAACCTGTTACTGAAAAAGTTGAATGTTGACAATTCCATATGATTACTGCATAGATAATTCAGTACAACGATTTGACAAGCTGTATCTTTTGCAGAAAAGGGCAATCTTCCTACATAAAAAGAGGCACATTTTACCGTAATTTTTTACAGTGAAAGGCATTTTTCAGAAAAAAGTGGGCACTTAGGGCAGTTTGCAAAAAAGTGGAGGGGCATCAGCCCCCCGTGCGCCACGGTTTCTACGCCACTCCGGTTGCATGAATAACTGGTTATATATACAGAATATCAAAGTGTCTACATTAGATTAGTTTCCAAAAAAATTAATTTCTTTGCATTTCATGAGGTGAAAGGGGGGGATTATTCAAGGAAATTTCGGGGGGGGAACTTCCCATATTTCATTACAGGTATGTGCGGAGTTGCTCTGTTCGAAACAACCAAAAGAAATATTTTATTGAACATTTTCGACATAAAAAAATATTTCATTGAATATTTGAGACATAAAAAAATATTTGTTTTTGTTGGATACCAAAAAAATATTTGGCTATTTTTCTTAATTAAACCTAAACAGTCTGCAAGATAAAGTTAAATAGTAAGTAGTA
>JAYJMH010038910.1:0-15494 GCA_036873815.1 Phacellophora camtschatica | reverse complement strand
ACATAATCTGCATCGCACAGATCACACTTAAAATAGTACACAACGGATTGTTGGTTCACAATGGGCGGCTTTGGTTCACGAGATTTTACTTGTTCGCCGATTTTTACCGCCATCTGAACCGCCAAAAAGAAAAAAGAAAATACAAGAAAAAAGGCCTCCAACAGCCGACATCGGCTGAAAACCTGATCTTAAAGCTCTATCGACCCGGTTTGATCTACAATACATACAAGACATATGCCTCCAACAGCCGACATCGGCTGAAAACCTATGATCTTAAAGCTCTATCGACCGGGTTTGATCTACAATACATGTTGTCCTATAAAATTGTTTACAATCAAAAATATTCTTTGCCCCCTCTGGAATTTCCTATAGCTTAAGATAAAGTCTAGCTTGAGAAACTTTAAGAAACGTTTTTCACCAAAATCGGCCAGTTTGTTTACTCACACATCTTTTCTTCTTTTTAGGTCATTTGGAGACCAGTAATTTGGGGATTTGCTCTCCAATTCGTTTTTGGACTGTTGATTTTACGAACAACTCCAGGGAAAGTGTTTTTCCGTTGGCTAGGGGATCGAGCTTCCATTTTCTTAGGTTTTTCAGACGCTGGGGCAATGTTTGTTTTTGGAGAAAAAACATACTCACACCATTTCTTTGCTTTCAAGGTTTGTTCAAGTGCTGTTCTGATTTTTAATTATTTTTATTCTAATAGGAAATTTATTACATGCTGAAGATTAACCTAGTAATATTAGAACACAAATTCTGGACTTGACTATCCCAACAAACTTTTCAAGATAGATTGAAACGAAGCTTTAAGAGTTTAAGATTATCGAAGTTAGAAGTGGTCATTGTGAAACATTTGAATTACGATTACGAGGAGCGAAATTTTCATGAGTCACAGTATAACCTTGCACGAACTGGTAATATTAGAGCTCAACTTGAAATCCCTAACCTTTTTGAGATCTGAAACGAGACTTAGGTGGTTCTTTTGTTGAACTTGGAATTACGATTATGTGATAAGTTTCAGCCTTGCACATCAACTACAATTGTATTAAGAAATGTTCCTTGTGATGCTGATTAAGTTTTTTAATATATTTATTTTCTCATAATTCTTTCCTAGTTGGTTCCTCTTTAATTTGTTCCTGTTTTAATTAAGGTGTTACCAGTCGTTGTGTTCTTCAGTGCATTTGTTTATATGGTCTACTACCTTGGTTTGATGCAAATAGTCATAACAAAGATTGCCTGGCTGATGCAGATCTCTATGGGAACGTCTGCTGCAGAATCACTCAATGCTGCTGGGAACATTTTCATTGGTCAGGTAAGAAATGGGTTAGTTATACAATTATTTCGTGTTTAAAGAGAGACAAATTACTGTAGTTACTTTGATTCACTTTAGTTCTGCTTCTTATTCCGGCATGAAATTTGAACCTATTGGTTTCTAGTATTGTAAATGCGATTGATGTTCATTCCGGACAAAATAATATTTGTTTTGACAACATATAAAATTGAAATCTCAGTTTGTTCCCCCGACATGAAATCTGACTTACGGCCTGACCTGATAACATGAGAGTTTTCTCCAGAGGGCTGGGAAGGAGAGGAAAGTTTCATCTCCTTTACCCGAGGTGAAAATATTTTGAGGTTGCTTAAGAGTTTTCAACCCAGGGCAGGGGTGAAAATTTCTACCCAGGATTGAACTCAAAAACACGTCAGTGGCCCCATGTTAAAAACACGTCAGTGGCCCCATTAAGTTTAACAGTGGGGATTAAAGTTTCATATCGGGTTGACCAATGGGGGATGAAACTTCAACCCTACAGTGAATTTCAACATAGGTCTGAAAGTCTTCCCATGTGCCGTAATAATTCGATTAAGCCGCCTGGGGGTGGGCTTATGGAAAATTCGGGCTTTGATAGGGGGATTATTTGAGAGGGGGGAGGCTTAATTTGAGAGAATTATCTAAAGAAAAGCATGAGTATTGTCTAAAAAAGATGCAGAGTATTATCTTATATGAAACTCAACATAGGTATGGTCGTACGAAAAAATTCTTGAAAGTTTGAAATAAATGTGTTGTCTCTTTTACTAAATCTTTTTTACTAAATCTGACAGAGTATCAGAGGGGGGCTTATTCGATTTCTGTTTTGACAAAGTAGTGGGGGCTTATTCGAGAGGGGAACGTATTTAAAAAATCACCTTTAATAGGGGGGGGGGCTTTTTCAAGAGCTGGGCTTAATCGAATTATTACGGTATTCACCTCGGGTAAAGGGGACGAAACTTCATTCAACCGTATGTTGAAAACTCTTTGTGTAATCAGGTCCTTAATACGGGCATGAGCTTTATTTGGTCTTACTTCATGTAAAATGAACAATGATTTAAACATTTAACCGAAAGAAATCTCGGCATATTTATCTCGGCATATTTATCTCGGCATATTTATCTCGGCATAAGTTTTTTATTTCATGCAAAGGGCTTCTTAAATTTCAGGATTCCCAACACCCATAGATGACAACAAATCAAGTAATAATTTTTGTTGCTAGTTAAGTTTACCTGAAGTAATTGTCACGTGAATAAGATATTTTTTAATTGAAATGGGAATGTAGAATTTTCTCTGTGGAATATTGAAACATTTTTGAGCGAAATGTATTATTTTGTTTCAGACTGAAGCTCCATTGCTTATTCGCCCATTCCTCCCAGGCTTAACAAAATCTGAAATGCATGCTGTAATGACCGGGGGGTTCGCTACAATTGCAGGAAGTGTACTTGGTGCATATATAAGCTATGGAGTTTCTGCTTCTCATTTGCTATCTGCTTCTGTGATGTCAGCCCCCGCTGCGTTGGCGATTTCCAAATTAATGTATCCTGAGACAAAAATACCGGAGACCAAGAACGTTGAAGATATCAACATAGAACGAGGGTAAGGTTTTGTGCTACATAAATCTTATCGTGCAACACACGAAGACTCAACCCATGCCCAGCGATGGATATTTCTCTAATAGAAATACATCGATTTTACTCATGAAACTTGATTCAAACAAATGAATTGAATCTCGCGTCAGAATTAACTAACACTCGATTGGGATTCGAATATCATAATAAGCTTTTTATTTTTTATGTACTTAAGTCTGGAGCATTGTGGTCACATGACATTTTTATTGCCTGTGATTGGATTATTTTCATTACTGTGAGATCGAGGCTCAATGTTCGAATTTTGCATACTACTGGACAACTGTTAATTGGCTCTTTTGCAATTGCACTTGAGTTCAGTCCACAATTTAGGATTCGTCTTTTTTGAGAACGAGGCTCGTCAAAAAGGCCAGTTTTTTACTGGAAAGTCATAACTTCGATGATTGTAGTAAGTCTAGTTATGCAAAATTAAGGACAACTTCTGGACTTGGATCTCCCGTCTTTTAATCGCAATTCGAACTTCGAATAATGACAAATTCAAACTTCCATATTCTGTAGAGCTCTTAAAGCCTCGTTTCTATTTACCCTAAAAGGTTGGAATTGCCAAGTCGAGGATTTGTGCTCTAATATTACCAGGCTACACTAGAGATTAGTAGACTTGCTACAAATTTCTCTATTTTTGATTTTATTGTTACTCGCTCTTATTGTTGTGATGGCTAGCTTCTGTCAGCGACTCAGCGACATATCAGTTTTAGACAATATGCCTTATATTGATATTGACCTTTATTTTTAGGTATGGGATTTCGATTCCATAAATATATGCTCTAAATTTTTTAAATATTTTTGGGTAAAATATTGGGAAATAGCATAGAACTGTTAATAAGAAGATGTTATAGGCAGTAAAATTGCATCATAACAGTTATATTATACTATTATATACCATTATAGTTTTGGGTAAGCGTTTTCCTTCCATCATATTTTTGGGTCAGCTCAAGAATTCATGGAACACGCCCCCTATCCACGTTAGATGGTACTGCCCCCCCCCCTGGGAAATTTGTTCTAGGCTGTTTTACCATGAATCCTAATCTATTCAAGTTTCAGTCGTCAATGGATGGAAGAAATCCATTTCTTATAAACTTATATCGCAAACAACTGAGTGAAATGTCTCGAATATTAAAGTAATGTGAAATCAGAATCAGAAAGACCTCCTATAAATCCCCACATCTGAAGCTTGCTTGTTGATCTGTTCTGTTTTGTATTCTGTTTTGTTATTGTCATTAGCGTTGCTGGCCGTTATTGCTTGTTTTTTATTCTGATTTTTAATCATTTTAAAAAGACTCACTCAAATGCTGTCTATTTAGATGTAAGAGTAAGTTTGAACCCGCGAGAAGAGTAACCTGCGCACGCAGAATTCTGGAGAGCGACTCTTTGATTTCAGGAAATTAGAAAATTATCTAATGGATTGATCAATGAAATGGCAATGATGAGAATTTATGGTGATGTTGCATTAATTGACTTTTTATTTCATCTTTTAGAACTGAAAAGAATTTCATTGAAGCTTTAGCTGCCGGTGCATCAATGTCAATTTTGTTAGTTGCCAATATCACTGTGATGCTGATTGCGTTTCTTGCCATGTTGGCATTCGTTGATACATTTTTATGCTGGGCTGGAAGTTTGATTGGAGTATGTATCACATTTAAGGTTTGTGAATGCTTGATATTTTTATAACCATGATAATCATCATCTCGTTTATGAATAGCAATACCATTCGTACACGTGTATGCCACAGGATGCAGTAATTATTTAGTGATATTAATTCGTACCTAATGTTTGCTCGTTGTGATCTGAGTCAATATGAATTTTTTGCAATACAGTAAGAATCCGCCAATGAAGCCTGGCTCATACAGCGGGCTTATTGCGATTATTGTGATTATTGCGATTATTGCGATTATTGCGATAGCAATATTTTTTTCATGGCGTTAATCTTGGAGTCTGTAACAAGGTTCACAAAACGTTAACCATCATGATAAAACCGCAGTGGGAACCAGACCGGTTTTGAAAGTCAGCCTGATTTTTACAGCGAGTTTTTCGTGGTTTATTATTCTTTTTAAATTAACAATCAATACAGTATCTACGCAGAAAGGGTAAACGAAGGAAGTCCATTTACTCTGCAGATAGATGAAAAAAACAAAGTGGGGATAGGTTTTACGCTTACACAGATAGGGTAAAAACTTTAACTGCTTTTTGAATTGATTCCTCTGTTCCGTTGGTGTGAATTTACTTCTGACGATATTTTATTGAAATAGTCTTTTCTTTTTAGCTAATATGTTCATATTTGTTCATGCCATTTGCCTTCCTTATGGGAGTAAAATGGGAGGATTGTTTCAAAGTTGCAGAACTGCTGGGACTCAAGACGTTTGTCAACGAGTTCAAAGCATACGAAGAACTAGCGGTGTTTACGAAAAACAGGAGACAGAATTTGGTTGGAACAGTTTTAACTGTGAGTTTATGCAATAATTCCATTTATGATATTCAATAAATAATTTGATATGTAAGTTTATATGTACTAGTCAATTATATTTTACAGTTTGGACAAACATTGTGGAAACGATCATGCGGCGTAATTTATTTCTTCGTATTTTTTAGCTGCGCTCAGAAGTCATAGCAACCTATGCGTTGTGTGGATTTGCTAACATAGGATCAGTTGGTATTCAGATTGGGGGTCTTAGCGCCCTTGCACCAAATAGAAGATCTGATTTAGCCAAAGTTGCTGTACGTGCAATGATTGCTGGGACAATAGCATGTTTTATGACAGCCTGCATTGCTGGTATGTCTTAATAATTCAATTCATTTTTTATTAACATGACGGTGATACTTTAATGTTGTGCTTCCCAAAATCTTCTCCAATGCCAGAGGTATAATTATGGTTATAATACTTACCTGGTGTGGTCAAGTTTGAGTCATTTATGTTTTTACGACACATCCGTTCTTGTTTGTCTTATTTCTTATTTCTTGTTTTGTTTTTTTTTTATTTATGATTTTCGAGGTCTGCTTATGTGATACGCAATTGCCTTATACATGATATGATATAATTGCCTTGCATGCGTTAAGCTATTGTCTTATATTGATAATGTGTTATTGCCTTACATTGATAATGTGTTATTGCGTTACGTGTGATATGTTATTACCTTTTGATATAATATTGCCTTGTATTTGATATGCTACATAGCCTTATGTTGATATACCATGACCTTGTATTTGATATTGATATACTACATATTGCCTTATATTAACATTTTCATAATCTCTGTTAATTTTTGCCAAAACGTTTTCCCCATTTTTTCTTATAGGAATTTTATACGAAGAAGGATATGATGACAGCACAATTCCATTAGCAAATATCATAGCAACGACTGTTAATACTACTATCACAACACGTTAGAAGCATCTTGATAAATGTTAAGATATTTTGGTTACTCCAGACTTTTTGAATAAAACTTTCGCATCAAACAGACAAGATTCACTTCATTTTTTGTAATCATTTCATTAGCGTTTAAGTGTATAGTACATACCAGGTAATACAATCTTGATGCACATTTTTAGATAATCATGTGATAATTAAATCGAAATTTTATTTTTTACTATTAAAATATTGGGAGGGAAAATTTTTATTGTAACAATAGTTAGCGACGCAGATACATGTTGACCTCGCCTGAGTCGACTTGTCAAAAGAATTTTTGAAGTCGAACTACTTTTAAAGTTCCAATTTTTCTCTTTAATGTTGCTTTGAAATTCGTAACTCAAATACACTGGTCCCAAAAGATTGGCAAGATTGAAGGTACAATGCTTGTTAAAAGTCTTTGAAGCACCGTGGAGGAAATTTCGTAAATAATTGATCCAGAACTTTATTTTTATTTTATTTGAGGTTTTAAATTTGAAAAATAGCTTTCAATTCGAAACAATTGAATTGAAAATATAGTAAGTATTCTGTGTTTCGTTTTTGCCATACTAAAAATTCAATTTTTTAGCTGCAAGTTTTAAATAGTTTCATGGAAGACACTGCTGGCAAATGTTTGATAGCTTGTCGTACTTTGGAACGTTTCATAGCAGCATACATTGTTTTTCTACGTCACATATTTATACATTTGAAAATAATTTAACTGAATTCAAATGAACTATATGTTATCTTCATAAAAAGACCTTTTAAAAATAACTTCCTTCACAAATATCCGTTAGGTCACGTGTCATCCATCATGTACATGTTAGGTTATTTTTTCATGCAATTATTTGTACTTCTATCCTCTGGCAGATATTTTCCATCTCAGAATGCGAACTTTTTGACGATCATTTCATTGCATTATTAGTTACTGTTTTAAAATTTTTGTAGTTAAGAGGAGTTTGGCTTTCAATTTTCGTATTTTTAACGGAATTATATGTTGAAATTGAAACTTTAAACCCTTCCCCTCTTCTCCTAAAAGCTTTCCGTCACAAATTAAATTTGCTTACCTGACGTTGATCAACATTAATGTATTGTAATAGGAAATACACGAGTTTGTTGCTTGTTTTTTGTTCATCTCCTCTCGTCTCTTTTCCTGCGTTTCGGGATTTTTAGGAGATATTTAATTTTCTTAACGGCAACGCAAATTCCCTCTTAACAACGTACGAAATTTGAAAGTCGAAATACCATTAACAGTATGTTTATATTTTTAGAAAATATTTTGTAAATACTGTGAGGCACAATTTGCTGTTTTTAAAAGACATGGATGTTTTATCAGTTTATCTATTGATTTTTTTTATTGACATTTTAATTGATTATTTTGATTAATTGTATTGATGATATAATTTGATATATCCATTGATTGATATATATTTTTATGTTTCATTATCTTTGAAACAAAACAAAACAAGCTTCAAAGTACCATATTTTTTTGCCCAACGCAACCAAATGCTTTGAGACTTGGGGCTTTTTATTATTGCTCCATCATTAAAAAAGTTGTTGATTATCACAATTTTTTAATAACACCTTTGTTCTGCATCGTTCTGAGAACAATAGCCCCCCTCCCCCCGCCCCACACCTACAGCAGTTTTTGAAGGCACTGCATATTAATCAGTGACGCCGGAAGCTGGAAAAGGCAGGGGGTAAATATTTATTTTTAGGGCAAAATAATAGAAAAACAAAGGAATTTGCCAAATTTTGGGAGGGCAAATTTCTAAAGCAGTTTCTCGATTATTGGGATTTTTGAAATATGCTAAAGCCGCATTTTCACCACTTTCGCTCGGCGTGGCTGTGGCACCACAGAGATCCAAAATTGCAAAACTTAAAATAGAGTTGCACGTGTTAAAACTATGAGAAATTAATGAAAAAAAAGTTTCCGTGATGCCCATAAATTATTTTGTGGAAAATTGCACATTGGTAATTTACTAATAATACAATATTTACAATCTTTACTAATAATTCGTTTAGAATTTGGTTTTAATATTATTAACTGGTAAATAAAACACCAGAGGACAAATATAATATTTTCTCTAAATTATTTGCCAACTAGCTTTTTACAATTGTTGTAGTTATCGCTACTATATACGCAAGCATAGCCTAGTGGTTGACCAAACAATTGTTGGACCTTGTTTGGTCATGTTGGACAAGGGTGGTTAAACGCTCCAAACAATTCACTCCAACAGTGGCATGTGAATAATGTAAACGCTTTGTAGGCTTGCTATTATTTTCCAAATTGTATTGTGTTCTTCGCTTAGCAGCTGGTATGTTACAGAGTTTTTCACAAAAACGGAAAGCCAGTGTTTGCCATCTTCATAAACACTTTCCACTTCCTCCTCCGAGAATTATACTTGTCCAAAATCTAGCAATTTATCGCGAAAATGGTTGAAAATGCTCGTGGATGTATTATGAATGCAATGACATTTTTGGCGGGCATCTCACATTTGCGCATGCACCAGCCTGTTGGGTGAAGTGGCGAAACGCTTCCAACATCAACCAACATCGCCTAGAACAGTGCAGGTTTTAATCCTCTCCACCCAATATTTTTGATCGATATTAAAATTCATCCAACATCACCCAACAACATCCAACAAATCCCAAAAAAGGTGGCTAAACGCTCCCAACAAACGACAGCCAACATTGTTGAGTGTTGTTGGGCAAAATGTTGGAAGCGTTTATCCAGGGCTTAATTCGACTAACTTTGGTATAGCACAACTAGTGGGGCACATGCCTTGGGGTTACATGATATATTTTGGGCACGGGCATGCGCCACTCATATGGAAGCCGCAAAATTCCCATAAAAGTGTAAATTTAATTAGGCTATCCACGGGTTTTAGAAAAAGTAAAATTTGCATTTTACTCCTATTTTGATTTCTTTCATTCTACCTGTCCTACATTCCGTGTTTTTCTGTGAGAAAAATTAAACATATAACGTAGGATATGTGGAATGAGAGATCAAAGTACAGAATAACCACTTTCACCTTTCGCAAAAATAAAAACACTGAATTGAGGACTGGTGGAATGAGAGAAATGCAAGTGGAAATAAAATAAAATGAGAACTTGACTTCTCCTGAAGCCTATGGTCTGTCTATCTTGGTTATGTCTCGTTCAATTCCTATCCTAACCACCCCCCCCCAGGACACCCCCGGGCATTTACACAGAAAATATTCCCGGCCCCCACAGCAAATTTTTTCCCGGCCCCCGGGCATTCGACGCCCCCGGGATTAAATTCAGTTTTGTTCTTTTTGGAAATTTCGTTGTTTGTTACTGTTCTGTTCTAGTTTTATGCCCTGTGAGTTATATTTCTCTGAAACATATTCATGAAAAATTTATATTGCATTATTTCTGAGGGTGGATCTTGCATTGCGTCGTCTGAATCAGCAATATTTTATAAAACGTTTAGAAATATAGGAAATCCTTCGTGTTCCTCCACAATACCAATTTTAAAACAATGAACAACGTCGCTATAATTTTTTTTGGATGTCAATGCAAGCTTTGAAGAAAAATTCCGGCCCCCGGGCATTTGGTATACTCTTAGTGCCTGCCCCCCGGGCATTTGCCAGAAAAATTTTCCCGGCCCCCGGGCATTTGCGCATGAAAAACTTTTTTACCCCCAGGCAGCCCGGGGGGATGGTCAGGGTAGGTATTGAACGAGACATTGCTCGTATACGATTTTGTTAGTGATTTCAAAATCACGAAAAGTAAAATGACGAAGCCAAGAAAAACAAAGTTGACATACGCGATGGAGTTTTCATATGCCCAAGCCTTCGCATCCCAGGAACTGAAAGCAAGGTTCCAGAGTCTAAAACATGCCAAAAAATATTATAAGCTATAATAATTATCATGAAAATATTTACTGGTCAAATAAAATACCCACAAATTATCCGCATCGAATAATGTCACAGTCTACAATAAAAACTTATAATGGACTAAATACGAGGAAAATACCATGAAGAGCATAGAATAAATATCTAATTTGTTGCTTGACATGAAGCAATAAATTACGTAAAATAAATTGGCAGATATAAAAGATTGGTGGACAACACTTTCAACTGACCATTTTATGGGAAGGGATAGTAGGGATAGTTTCTCTCGCTAAAACTTAAAAACGCCCAGTTTTGCAGACGTATTTAGTTTTAAGTTCTAAAATACATTTATTTGCTTTCAAAAACAACTTTCCATTGCCATGAAATATTTATAAAAACATTTTACCGTTTGATTGCTTTTGCTTCAATGATTTTCCTGCATCAGAATGTATTTGTTTGTTCAGCTCTTCAATCAATACCTCATGCATAACCTAGATTGAACGTAAATTTTTTTTACAAAAATATAGCTATGTTTCGTGTTCGTGGCCAGTAAATCAACTAACAAGAGAGAACTCTGTTATACAAAAAATTCAGATCTAAATATGACAATGCAATGTGTCACTGTAAAGAATAGATTTCACACCTTCAACGCCACCAATTTAATTATAATTGCTATGTCTTGTTTTTTTTATTTGATTGAGTGGACTCAGAAGTGTGAAATGTAGTCTTTCAAATCGCAAATTGCATTGTCATATTTGAAACCACAAACTTTTGTTTTACAAAATTAAATCAACAACAACGAACAAAGAATACTGGAGAGCCTGTTCATAGGCTTTTTTTGTTCTTTCTTTATAGCTAGTTTTTTTTATATATAGCTAAACTAATATTAAAATATTACTATGCAGCTAATTTATACCAACTAAGGACAAGATCACAATCGATTGGTGAAAATAGACAAGCAATTGTGATATTCTTTGCACCGCACTGTATACTTTATCTCGGTGCAAAATTATGGAATGATTAACCAGTTAAAATAATACATTTTCTCTCCAAAATCTTTCTAAATGATGATCGAATTTGCGGAAATCCTCATAGCATTTTCAGGTTCATTTTCCCATTGTTGTTTGAATAATAAACTTATTTATGAATAATAAATAAATAAAGCTGAAATAAGAGAGTTAAAATAATCAGGATGAGAGAAAGTTAAAAACCAGTAGCAATTCAAATTACGAATAAGAAGAGTTTTCTTGTAGCATTTCAAAATAAAAGCGATAATAAGTTAATTGCTGAGCGAGGTTTTGATGTTATGCTTACATTATTTTCAATCTAATCTGATTGAAAACAAATTGATGGTATAAATAGAAAGATTGGAACAATAGCGATAAAAGGTGCGCCAAAACGTGTTAAATTTGAATACGTAGCATAAAATTGAAATACTGTAAGAAGGCAGAATTTTTTCAAACATATACAATCAAAGGAAAAAGGAAAAGATGCATGATATGCTAATATGCTTTGTACTTCCAATTAAATATACTAAACGATACAAATATATTGTAAAATATATGAAGAAAAAAATAATGCGAGTTCAAATCGAATAGAAATAAAAATCTCATCTTGCTGCATGTAAATTAACAAAACATAAAAAGTGAAATTACCATTTTCCGCGAGTATAGGTCAGTTCGCAGTTCTCTCAATGCATCTACGTTTACGAGTGTGTTCTCAAGAATCGTAACTGAAATTGAAAACAAATTTCTTACAAAGCAAAGTCCCGCAGAACGGAGCTAAAAATGACATAGGCTGTTTCAATACTTGCATGTCAAAAAAGTTAACGCCCACCAATGCTCAAACACAAAACAGCATTGTGTTCGTTTTCTTTCAGCCATTATGTAAATCTCGTCACTTGGCTCCGTTCATTACTTTATAAGAAATCACTTTTTTAAGAAACTCAGATCTTGAATTCTGACAAGAAAAATGGAAAAATATGAAGTTAATTAAGGGAAAGCAATTGCTTGAGATCAAAATACGAGTTTAATACAACAATCTGATGACTTAAAAGTGAGACTTGCTTGTCTTCTCTAACTTCAAAACTTGCAACAACAATGCTTCTGGCAGTGGTATGGAAAGCAGGCAATCAATTCTACATGGAATTACCTGTTTTTACAAGCAATTGGGCAGCATGAAGATAATGTTTTCTGGCCATGTACTTATCGAGTTGGTCAGGCACTGCAATTGCTTTATCCCTGAAAAATCAAAATACGCACAGGAAATTTCAGATATGTTTTTGTATTTATAATTTCAAAGAAACAAAAAACGCAATTTGATAACGCAATAACATCACTATGTTCTGGAACGGCCGTGTTAGCTTCAATTTTTTAATATAATTCCAGAATTCAGAAAAATTTTCATCATCCCAAAAACTTCGAAGTGCAAGTTATAAAATACAATAAACTTCGAGGCCTTTGCTGCAAGATATTTTCTAGTAAAATTGTAGCCTTCTTTTCCAAGCTCTTGCTTGCTTTTTAAACTAGTGTTGTCTCGACGTAATTTTTAAAAAATACCATTTTATTCATCATTTCAATGAAACGCCACCTGGTTTTTCGTGCTTCTGTTGAGTAAATCTTGTTGACTGGGCCTTTCTACAGTTTTGGCCGCCACTCTTAGCAAAGTGGTTCAATACCTTTCACAAGTGCCTAGTGTAATAAAATACTAACAATGACAAAACAGTGAATGCAACTTACACTTTATCTAACAAATTGAGAATTTCACTATATTCTAACCCCTCTTGCCAATGTCTGCGCAAATCATCTCTGTTGCAATTCAAAAGTGTCTTGCATGTTGATAACTTCTCCCTTAAACTTGCAACTCTAGTTCGGCACCCTTACGAAAAAGAAAAGCTTGTTACGTAACTATTTGAAATGAAAATACTTGAGTAAAAAATTTTAAAATTTTACAAATCGATAATCAAAGTGTACATGGCCAATCAAACGTTTAGCCTTTGTTTTGAATTAGTACTTTAACACTACACATCTATTTGATCAACTTTACGTACAGTAGTAGCATTGAATTCACAGAATCGACTTTCCATAAATCGTTTCAATTCATTTCGAAAACTGAAGAAACATATCGTTTATATTTTGCTACTTGGGTACCTTAGAATCGTCGCAGAAGGTTGAGTCATGTCTCTAAATCCAAACTAATTCTTGGGGAATCTTTCTGTGTTATTTTTATGGCCTAGTAACAAAAATAATTTGTAGAATAGCCTAGCAAACAGCGAACCTTTTTGTCATCACCTCTGGCATATAATTTTTGTAAACTTTTGATCACTTTTTTTAAGTCTCGATAAACAGATTCAAGTCTCGAACAGATTTAAATTTCCCATGAGAATTTGAGATAGTGGATGTCAATTGTAAGTATAAAAGTGTTTAGTTGAGTTATAAAATGTTTTGTTAAAAGGTGATACAAAATTCAATAAATATAACTTTTTTAATGACTACCTACCTTAAAGTAAATTAAAAATTAAAAATATAATTTCACTATCTGTGTAAATCATATAAAATCGAACTTTCTGTATTATGTATTCATAAATTTTATAGCATTATGAACAGTAATTTGTGTGATTTAATTTAAATTTAAGTCACTTTAATTTCTTGGTAATACCTTGAATTCTTGATGATACAACCCCAAATGACTGAATTGTTTTCTTCAAACTATCTTGATTATCTGCAAATTTGAAAAAAAATATCTACATTTTATAAATCATATTTTTGCAGTAAAACCTGACTACTCTTGAAAGTCAATAACCTAATTTAAGCATTTTCCTTACTTTTTATTTACCTTCAATATCATAAGAACAACAACAATAAATTTTTCTTTCCAAATAATCATTTCTTGACTTTTAACATTTCTGTGTCCAATATCACATTTACCGACAAGGAGGACTTTCTAAAGTCTCTCTCCTGTGCCTAAAACCTAAAACTAAATGATGAAAACTAAATAACCTGCTTTTTAATGAGGTAATTTTTGGCTGTTAGGTATTAAGGTTTTAAGCCCATCTACAAGCTAGATTTGTATAAGAAAAGTATCATACCTTCAACTAAAATGCTCAAACTTTCATCTGCCTTCTGGAGATTTTCCTGTAGTCTCTCTTTCTCAAATTCTCTTTGTTGTAAGTCACCACTATACAAATACATGAATTAAAATTCTGAGTAGAAGCAAGAAATTTAAGTTGAAGCAATTTAAGTTCATAGTTGAACCAATTTATAATTAAAAAAATATTTCTTCAAAATAGCATCAAAGCAACAGTTAGTACAAAAAAGCAAAACAATCTAAGACCTGCAGTCACTTGTTCTTCCACCTCCTGCTCTACCTTATAATTGAACTTTTTAATTCTTTGTTGTTTTCACCTTGCATTGTTTATGCAAAAATGCAAAAACACATTACCCATGGAAAATAATCACAATTCCTGTATAAATCACTTGATAATATAAAGTTAAACAAGGGGTATACATGTAAATTTAATGCTGTATTTTTGCTTCATGCAAAGAAGAAATTTTGCTTTAAATCATTTTACGATTACTTACATATTCATTAAATTTGCATTGACGACAAATGTAAAATTTTAATTTCACCTCGCTACTTTCCTAATTAATTTTCTTTCAAATTAAAACTTACCTTGACAGCTGTTTGATCACAGAGACCAACAAAGCAACCTAAAATATTAAACATATTTGATTGAATATATATCATCTCAACACTCTGATAACAGCATATATAAGATGATAAATCTAAAATTGCTAACAGCATGATAAATCTAAAATTGCTAACTGACCAAAAGCTTGTATAATTGCAAAACTTGAAACTGATAAATGTTTGATAAATCTCAAATTGTTGCCAGAAAATAAAATAACTTCTTTCTGATTTTCTATCAGTACCATCTGGCTTGGCCTCAACTGGTTTTTGCTGATTTCCGTTTTTTAGAGATCTTGCAAGCAATGATGAAAATATTGGTGTGCTTGCAGCAGCTTTTACCTTTCCTCCAACGTTTTCAAAATTAAGAGCAATGGAAATCATTCAAAATCTACAAGCATGTTCGCTGTGTTCATTGCAAATTTTGTGTGTAAGGATTATTTCAAATGCCTAAATTCAATAGATATCAATTAAATCTATTGTTTGAGGCTACACTACACTCACACCTTTTCCATTGTTTTAGATGCTTAAACTATTGTTTATTATGTCCAATCATAGCTATCCATATGAAAAAGCATGCATATTTTTAAGCCTAGAATAGAGCTATAGTTTCAATT
>JAYJMH010038899.1:0-15498 GCA_036873815.1 Phacellophora camtschatica | reverse complement strand
AAATTCAGGTCGCAGTTCACAGTTGTTCAAAATATAAAGAAATTCTTACGTTAAATCCAAAAACTAAATATTCTAGTAAGAATTTCCACCTAGGATATTGCTTTGTAGGGTTTCAATCAAAGGAAACAAAATCCCAAAATCAAAGAGTCCGCAAATAATCTCGCTCTGACCAACTAGCTAACCATTCCAAAAAGCGACCCCAAATTTTCAGGGACCGACTTGTTTTTAAACATGTTCCGATTTGGTAAATATTGGGGGTGTAGCACCCCCACGCCCCCTAATGTGCGCCCCTGGCTGCGAGCTGTGTGGCCGCCATTTATTGCTAGGGATCGCAAGTAAATCGCAAAAAGGAAAACAACAGGAAGAAAATTACAAAGTCAAGACAACGAAATGATTCACTCAATATGATAGGAAATTCCCTGAATGAACTATTTTGGCGTCGGATTTCCCATGTTATGGTTTGCTATGAATTTAATCGTGGTGTAACGATAGTCACTGTATTTCTTCGATTACGATAGTCACTGTATTTTTTTCCCTTCATTGGTGGGAGGGGTGTTTATTCGAGGGGATGCTTAATCTAGGAAACATGGTAACAGAGTAACAACAAATGTGTAACAAAATACAAATCAAACTTTGCTTCAAACAACGCTTGAAATTAAATCGTAATTTTTGTTCTTCGTGAATTCAAACGATGTCACAAAAACTCAATCAAACATACCTTGCGGATATTGGTATGGAATAAACTTGAGTCCGGAAATTGAATGCAGAGGCATATCTGAATCTGGTTGTGTCCGCAGATACCCATACAAAACCGCGTCGACATCAGCTTGGGTGAAGGTGTATGTGAAGAATTGTGATTGGTCATATTTTCGTTCCATTCCATACGCTCTTTACTGAAATCAAAGTTAAAATAAGGTTAAAGTTTCAAAATCTTTTCTTAAGTGTCAAAAAAATACGAACTGCTAAAGAGTGATAACTGATGAAAGTGATAAATGCTAGAAAGACATTTTTAAAAAAAAATTATAATTTTTAATGACAGCTCGACAGGTATATTAGAGGGAGACCCCCCCCCCCCTTTCTCGACAAGGTCGTGCCTCCAATACACCACTTAAACGAAAATGCGCCATTGTGGATTTAGTCAAAATTTTACTTCATGAAATTTTAGATTTTAAATTCCTCCGTAGTACGAAACTTAGTCAATGTGAGAATTTTCAAATCCCTTTCATCAGCTATTCCAAGGGTTTGAAGTTTGAATATTTATAAGGGATTAACCGTGAAAAACGAGACAATTTACCATAAAATCCATCGTTCCAATGCTGATAAAATCATTTGTACTTAAAATAAACTAATGAAAATTCACAGTTTGACTAGCTTTTCCATTCCCAATCCAAATCTCAAGTCAAAACATTAATATATTTAAATTTTGAAAAATTTCTAAAATGGCGGACTTTAATTGAAGGCGGATATTCTTTTGATTCGTCCAAATTCGAGGAAAAAATGTCGTGAGAGTGGGGAGAAAAATTAGGTCTTTTGTTGAGTTGGCATTGTTTCATTGGAAATTCTGATGTTAAATCAACTTTTTGGGGACTTAATTCATCTCTGGTAGGCCTATGGTATGCTACAAATGGGTTACTAGTTGATTTTTCTTACTGCGTTCTAAGTTCTAGGTGTAGTATTAATTATTAAAATGATAGGCTTACTTTAGAAGAAATCTCAGTAAATATGGAAATTAGTTACGCCTGAAGATAAATAAAATGCTGTATTCTTAATTTCAATGGCCTGCTTGTGTTTTTTCCTTGCATCATACCAATGCCTAGCCTGCCCGTATTGGCTAACCAATGTCGTGTCGCATAGGTCTTCTGGCCACATAGGTTTTGTAGCAACTTAGGTCTTATAGTAGAACTGAAAAGACTTTGTAGAAAATTAAATAACCTTAAGTCTAGCGCCTTCACATGATTCTTCGCCCCATCATGACTGCCTTATCGCTAGAGCGCAAAAATGTACGCTTCTAAAACACATAATAATAAGTGCAAGGAATTTTCGAAGCATCACATGACAGTTTTAGTGACACTTTGACAAATCGTAGGACTAAATGCATGAAAGGTGACAGAGTTAAGAATAGAGTTAACGTTAGCAACATTGGAAGTGGCACAGCAGGGTTAGTTTCATTGTTGCAATCTTGTGAGTTTCAATATTGCCTAATTCTTTTTTCATAAACTAATACTGCTCTCACCTACGCAAAGTAGAAATTTTAACTATTACCACCCCAACGATGCAATGAAAGTTACTTACTGTTTGCTTTAATTACCATAGTAGGCCGAGCCGAAATCATAAAGTTACACTGGAGTAGTATAAAGTACAATAGGAACTAACACGCACCACACACCATATACAGACCGTATTGGCCTGGTAAAGTCCGCACAAGATCAAGACCTTACAGGTTTTGTTCACTAACAGTCGCAAAAATATTAAAATTGGAATTAGTTTATTAGCTTAGTCTTAAAACATTTATTAGCTTAGTCTTGCAGGTTGACTTGCTTCTAAAGAAGAACGCCATGGGGTTCGGGGTGGGGGATCACCAATTCACCATACTGTACCAGGACTGGAGTGGAGTGCTAGACCTTATATTAAAAGAAGTAATAGGCCTATATCAATCAAAGAAAAAATTGCATATAAACATTACACTTTCTGCAGATTATGCACTTGGCCTGTGGTATTTGGTTTGAGTAGTTGAACATGGCATTAAATTATGTGATTTTGCACCGCCGCCTTAAAAATGAAATCTAAATTTAACGAGAATATGTTATGGCGGCTTTTGTCGCAATGAAGACGTAGCTCGTCATGCTCACAAAAAAGTTCTTTCAGTTCAAGTATGTTGCATAAAATAGTGTCTTATTGCTATGCCAAAGAATACATTTCGGGACTTGCGGACAAAATCTTTAAAGAGAGCTATGTAGAGAAATTCATTATTTTGCTAGGCAATATTGATTTGCTACAATAAATGAAACTCGTTGAATTTTGCAATGAATGACAAGACTAACTTTATTGCGTAACAACAAGCAAATTAAAGATGTAATTTAGAAAAAAACTGAAAAAAGATCGGCGAAAACCTTGTGCCGAAAGTTATAAAAAAGCTTACCCGTCTTGTTGTGTGTTAATTGCAAGATGCAATTGCAAGCCAATTCCTTCACTTACGTTTTCCCAACTTAGATCGCTCTGGGTGGATACAACTGTCATTAAAATTTTCTTGTTAGGTGTGCAAATAAAAATGCCTTTGTGAAAGAGCGAGAAAATATTATCCATGGCCTTTATCTTTCCAATACACTATCCTCACCTTTGAACCAATCACAGCTGTCCTTTGGCCTTCTTGCTCCCTTGAGCTGTTAAAACGACCTGAGTTAAGAACATCAATTGTGAAAAATCACAATTACTTTGTTTCGCTAGCATGTTGTCTTATTGTTCGTAACTAAGAGTTTCACATATTGAACAAAGTAACGAGTGGTCCCAAGGCGAAAGATTAGTTTGTTGTTTTGAAATTATTAACTAAGGGAATGACGACGCGGCTCAAACTTCAAACTTTCGAACAAAAATGTCTGAAAAATATAAGCCAGAAGTGGGAAATCTTTTATTTAGATATTTATACAAGCTCTCTTGTGACCAATATTGGCCGCGTGCAATGCAAATTAAAATCTGCCGCTCTCTCTGCGCCGTCTAGCAGCAGTGCATGTGTATTATGTCTTGCACTATTCTCCAGGAAATTGCTTCAAATATCTTTTAATGAAGTAAGATATTAGCAAATAACATTATAATTTTATTGCTAGCACGGCAGTTAATAAATTTATTTGTAGTTGTCGTTTTGTCGTTGAGAAAATAACAAATAGATGAGGTTGTAAATTTGTAGATGATATTATCTAAGCAGTCATCACATCAAATTTGAAGCTTTTTACACATTTTCATTTCAACGTACTTACAAAACAACAATTTGTGAAATTCGCGCGGATTTTCCAAAGTAAATTTGTAGATGATATTATCTAAGCAGTCATCACATCAAATTTGAAGCTTTTACATATTTTCATTTCAACTTACTTACAAAACAACAATTTGTGAAATTCGCGCGGATTTTCCAAAGTAAAGGAAGGGTTTATGCAGCAATTATCGAGCTGCTAACTTTCAAATTTACCCGGATTTTCTGTTTCGCTGCGGATTTTGGAATTTGTGAAAAAGTACGAGGAAACAATAAGAAAAAGTAGCCTAACACTTGCGCATAAAAACACATCCGCTCTCTAAACGAACTTTTTATAATTTTTCGATCTCTTGTGGCCAAAATTGCAACATAAATGCCACACGCATCCATTGCCGCCATCCAATTTCAAAACCTTGTCTTTTTGGTTCTTTTATGAAACATGAAAAGGAATGACTTGTCGTATTATTTTGTCTTCCATTCCTCTAATATTTAGGCTCAGTTTTAATCGATAACAGGTGAAACAAGGTTTTTGCTTTTCACACCTTGTACTGTTGCCTGAGCACTTGTCAGCATGAAAACGCACGAGCGGAGCATGATTGTTAAGAGACGAATGCATTGGGATTGCCCTGTTTTTAAGTGAAATCACTCAAAAATTAAATTTGGCCAGGAACAAATGCTCAGATATCCTGAATCTCTTTTTGCAAACATTATTAGTGGTTATGTGGCACGTAGTCTGTCAAATCAAAATCTGTAGTTGGCTAACTTTTCAGTAAAAAATCTACAGTTTTTAATATGATCCACGGATCCAAGCCGTATTTGCATCCGACCCGGATGCGCAGTCCTGCCAAAATTTGCAATGCGCACAGTATTTTGTACTAAATCCATGGACATGTAAACCCCTGCACACACACTCTTCTACACACACTCTTGCACTAAATCCATGCATATGTAAACTCCTGCACACTTCATTACAGATAGAGTCACCAGGTTTTGTGAAATTTCAGAGGAATCTGTCGTAGAATACGGAATTCTAGTGTTTTCCCCTCATCACAGTTGTCTTTCTGATAAATATAAATTATACCTTTGTTTAAGTTTGTCTTTCAAGCTTTTATCGTCATCAGTTCTCGTTTTGAGAGTGATTTATTCTCCTCGCTCGCTCGCTCGGGCCTACTATATTTGTTTATAAGAACCTTGAGGCTCAGATTTAGGCTGGAGAACAAGGCAGGTGTATTGTTTAGAGCAATAGAAAAATAAGTTCATCCTTACATCTTACAAAAATGAGCGTTCTTATAGTGTACTGCACTTTGGTATTCAAAAACGTTTATGTTGCAAGCACAAGAACCAAAAGTAATACTGAATAACTGAACATATTAAACATTATTGTAGGCTTTTTTGCGTATCTGGGCGACTAGCAACCTCAAAACTGAAGAACATATAATATATATTTTTATAAACATTAACATAATATAAATAATGTAAATAATATAAATATTTCATGTTCTTTTATTTTCACTTTTTAACTTAAATTACGCTCTATGTGAGTTTTTCTTTAAGCTCTGCTTTCCCTCGATCGCATAGAGATACTAATTTTTATACCATGTAATCCTAGATAGTTTCTCAATTTCGAACCTAATAACACACGTTCTTGCATAAAAATCTTTCACAAAAGATGGATTCGAGCCATTTCTTGTAACATCTATCGCGCGCGATTTCAGGAGAAAATATGGAGAAGGATGTAATTGAATTTACTAGCGACAAATGTATCTTTGTGACTGCTAAATTGCACTACTGTGACTAATGTAGACAAAATAAATATGTATTTTAGGTTCGGCGCACGAGAAGAACAACGTTTAATTGGAAGTTGTGTTTTTGTCTCAAAGTTTGACTGAAGCCAAATTCGCTGCAGCGTCTAATGAAAACTGCTAAACCCAATAACTGAACGTGGCTATTCTCATTGGCATTAAGAAACGTGAGTTGTTGTTCTTGTCTGTGTTTATGTGCCCGTGAAGGTTAGTGTCCCCCCCTTGCATCCCTGTGCCCTGCAGACTTGGGACTTTAAAATGACTTTATTGAGTAATTAGGTTTAGCACTAGACTTATTACAATCGTCATAGTTATGTAAGGCTATGTTACGGCTTATAAAAATACAGGAAGACTTCTGGACTTGGATGAACAATGGCAAATTCCAAGAGCTCTCAAATCCTCGTTTCAATGCTCCCCAAAAAGTTCGGGATTTTCGTGTCCAGAGTTTGTGCTCTAACATTACCAGTATAGCTTGGCACATTAAAAGCGTGAGCGACGTTTAATTTGTGCCTAAGCCTAAGACAACAGTGACAACATTAATTTTGGTTGGTATGTATTTGAAAACGCTAAAACATGTTGCTCTGTCGGTTCTGTGAAGAAATTTCTCAGACAAAAGATCTATTTTTTGCTTTGAACTTAATCACAGAAAGACCAAAGTGTTGGGTAGTTTTACGTTTCACCTTCCAAACAAAAATGTCTGAACAATATAAGCTACATGTGAGAAATCTTTTATTTTGACACAGATAGTCGTTGTCACTGTCGTAAACTATTAACCGCGTTATTCATATACGTTATGCAACCGCACTGATATTAACCGCGTGCGAGTTGAGATCTGCATTTTCTCTGCCACGTCAACTGTCTAAGCGCATGGCGTTCTTGTACAAGAAATGTGACCTGTCTAGCTGGAGTACAATAATGGAAAAAATTCATCACATTTTTGAAATATTGCATTGTTTATTCCTGAATTTGATTCCGTTAATTAACCCGACTCATTATCCCCCCCCCCCCCCCCCTATCTGTATATCAAGATGCATCTCCTGTTTTACTGATGATGAAATGCTGTTACTCTTTGACGTTTACTAAAATTTAATGGTCTACAAAATATAACTGCAGTTCAATTTGTCTCATACCAGTATTTTCGCTTGATATACAATTTATTTGTTTTTGTGTATATTTGTTTTTTAATATCTATGACGTCTTACATTTTTATGACGTCATTATGTGAATGAATGTTGATGAAATAGGGGCAAATTAGGTTCTTTCGAAATGATATATGTTTGCTTTTTAGAATTGTAACCAGAAACTTAAAGAACCTTTGATTTTGTTTAAATATAAAGCAATACTTTATTTCCTATATTGTCGACTACCATATACCCGTCAGAAAACTTGTTGCCTAGCAACCGTTCACGCGAGTAATTAATGCCTGATTATGCAATTAGATGCATTAAGGTTGGTAATGCTACATACCAAGCTCCCTCTAAGTTCCATTATCATTACTCTAATGGTTGCTGAAAGGAATATGGGGCCATAATTGCCCCCCCCAGGTGAAAGAAGCATTTTTTTTTACCCCAGTTTTAAGTTTTAAGTTTAGTCTTGAACCAATTTTTGCGTTTGTGTGCGTACATCTAAATCGAAAAGAGCTTTGACTGTCAATTTTTGCAGTTAATTTCCTTTTAAATTTGAAGTATTTGCGCATTGCTATTACCGTTGCTGATACAAAAAAGCATGAAAAATTGGCTCCTAAACTAAACTTTTTGTACAATTTTATCCAGTTTTGCAATAAAAAAAATGCAATTTCTCAATTGAAGAGTTACATCTTTTTTCCAAATATAGCTAATAAAATTATTTTTCAAAAAATTAGATTTTTTTTCATTAGATTAAAATTAATCATTTCACGAACATACTCTCCTTAAAAAAAATAAGGACCTTTCTTTCCCTTTCCAAAATTTCGGACCATGGACCACGGAACTGCGAAACACACAAAGAAACCTCGCGGAGGAGAGTCTCACGAGCAAGGAAATTGATTACTCCATAACGGTTTTTAAACCAAGAATAGACACAGGGGCATCAGAGTTAATTTTATTTCGATTTCTTTGCTTGGATGAAGAGACCATATCGTGAGGTTCTTGAAGTGGCGACTTATTAAGCCAAATTTTAACTAACGAACGAATAAACGAAAGTCGAAACAGTTAGAATGTTTCTTTTCGTAAGAATGTTCCGCTCAGTAGAAATTTGGCTTTATTAAGTACAGGGTATAGCTTAAAGTAGGCATAAAATAACTCAAACAAAAATGTATATTTAAAATTCCCTTTGAAGATAGATTTTGTAAACATCTAAAAACTATTTCACACATAATGACAAAATTAACAAAATTTATCTCCACACAAATCGGGCATGTGAGTAGATTGATTTAAAATTGAAAATCACTGAACGAATCATAAAACATTTAAAACTAATCACAGAATCTGTCGTTGAATTGATGTATTATTTTAATTATATATTACCGTCTGAATGTGTAATCGAGAAAATAAACAATACTCTTCAATTTATAAATGGCGGGGCGAGTGCGATCATATGGGGGGAAAGAACCAAAAGAAAACAATAGATCATCATTTGATAAACAATGAGACCAAAGCCAAATATCAAGTCTTAACAGCAGGAACTGCTGTACCACACTGGACATTAATTTTTATACAAGATGGGATTCCTGACACATTTCGAAAAATTTAAATTAAAATATATACAAAATCAGGCGATTTTAAAACCCAAGCCCCCACGCCTAGCAAGAGAAGTGGTGATAGTTGAGGCCCGCCATAGGCGAAACGTTAGTCTTATAATAAAAGCAATATTAACACTAAGGGCCAAAGGAAAATGCTTATACAACCAGTTACGTCATTATCAACCACCATCATGATCTTCAGCATCATGTCGAGGCTAACATACCAATGACCCAAAATGACGTGGTACGTTTGCTGGTTTATAAGTCTAAGAAGAACCATCCGCCTTTTGCATTTCTATGTTTATAAGATAGATCAAAAGGTCAAATCAGTTAATAAAAAAATTTTTATAAATAAACAATTTTTTCCCTTTGTTATGAACGATTATTTAAAAAGTAATCTTCATAAAGCAGCCAATAATTTCAGGAGACAAAGGCCAGGTTTTACATTACATCATTCTTTCCTAACGAGACACAGCAAACCTCCATTATAATAATAAGAATTTTAAAAGGCGGACCAGTTTCTCCAAAGTTCTTTCGTTCTTCTTTTCCAACAAAATCATTTCTGGCTTAAGAATGGCATAACCAATTTTAGTCAAATAATTGTTCTTATTTAAGTTGACCTTATATGCACAATATCTTCAAATGGTCAAGTTGCCTCACTCTTTAACCAAGATATAAGCAGGCAAACATCCAACCCAGACGTCTTTTTGGGTCACCGGTATATTTTAGTTTTATCATTGCACGGCTTGAACGGCTTGCCCTTTACCAAAGCTAGATGTTAGATCAGAGAATTACACACACCATCGCTAGATATATGACAAATATTATTCGTTCTTAAAATTTATATTTCAAAATTTCTATTAAAGAACGAAACATTGCACTTCTATTCGTCATATATCTAGAGACGCGTGTGTGATTCTCTGGATTATGATCCAACATCGACCCTTTACTAAGAAATTGGTCAATTAATGTGCATTGATAAGAAAAATATAAGACGAAATCACGGCTGGGAACATTGTAGAAGGTCAGGTCACCCATCAAACTTCTTTCCAATCTTGTTTAGTTTTTTTTATTACATAAATACAAAAAAAAAATTGTTGACCAAAGAAACCATTCGTCTTCTCAATCAAAATATTTAAATTTATTTTTATGCATTTCAGATCAGCGATCGCCAAACGGCAACATGTCTTTTCTAAAGCTATAATTGGTTTCTCGAAATTTTTCCTGTTGATTTCTATCACCTAAAGCACATTTCAGTGTCAACAAAACGCATGGATCTCTTTAGCCAATTTATAATCCTTAACGCCTCACATTTCATACCACACCTGTAACTGTGAATGTAAGTTCTGGCGTACTTCACTTGGTATTGTGTCAAAATGCTGTCACAGTATGATAGCACTAAGGTGGTAAGGTAACGTTACTGATTTATAGAAAGCATAAATTTTCACATTTCTACGAAGCATCAAAACAACAGTTTGGAAAATAGCAGAACCTAAGTTTGTGGTCTTACTTTTTATCTAGGACAAAGTTATCATATTTAATTGAATTGATCGCAAATATGACAGCTTTGTCCTAGAAAAAAAAGTAAAATCGAGTTACAGCCGAGCAAACAGGGCAACATCATTTTGGATCACCCGGTACTTTAGAAGAACCGGACAGTAATACCAGTATGTGTTAGTGCCCTCGTTGTTAAATGCTTTACGAAGTATCTGAAATAATTAAGATGAAATAATTATCTGAAATATCTAAAGTTATCACAATTTCAGAGTGGCCAAGGGGTATAACACAGATACATAATGTGTCGAGTCTAAGAAAAAAAAATCAACAAACAAACAGGGGGAAATATGAGGAGAATATTGACCCCTATCGAAATCACTCCTGATTCCGGTTTTGTGCTCGTTCAGGCCCGGCTAAACTAGACAACACTGTCGTACAACTTTCATTTTTCTCTGATCTTGCGCGACATGTTTCCCAGTTTGGCAACCTTATCCCACAACAAATATGCGTGGAAATTTGTCGCGTTGATGTTTGATGTTGGACGACAATGTTTCTCAATTTGGCCTATAGTGTCGTCAGACAATTCAATTCATCATCTCTTCAACTGGCGCGAAATAATGCGCGAAATGATGCGCAGAAGAGGAATGACGGACATTCTTTTTCTTCATCCAGCACGCCAAAAAAACAAGATGCTTGCGATAGCCCTTCGGTGCACCTTCATCAAAAATTAAATTTTCCCGCTATAATTGAATGAAACTTTCGTCACAGCAACAACAACGAAATGTCTGACAACTTTGTCTCATGCGTTTGGCCATGTCATAAAAATTGATGCAACATTGCTCTGGTGATCATGCAACATTACCGTACAATACTGTTGCCTAGTTTAGCCGGGCCATTAAAGGTTGAAATCAATGAATTTAATTACGTAAAGGAACCTACCCTTCCAACAAAAATAAAAATTCAAAAACCAATCGAAACAAAATTTAAAGATGAAACAAAGAAGAAGAAAACTGAATTGAAATAAATAAACGCCTAAAAACTGTCTGCAGTAATTAACAAGAGTGTCAAAATGTATGTCGGCAGCGTCGTTTTTTTTAGGCAAAAACGGCATCTCAGCGAACGGGCTGAATTCACTCAATATTTTCCACGCATCCTTTTCAATAAATCACAATTTCGAGTCCAAAAGCAGCCTTTCTCGGTTTTAAAAGTCCTCACTCATTGAGGCAGCACGGATCGGTCCACCTTTAGAAGCTGTGCGAGTGCGCAATGTTGGTACTGCAAGAAATTGATGCAATTAATAACATTAAATCATAAAATTAAGGCAATGTCGTGTTAATAAAAAAAATAGTTAAAATTGACCCTTCCCAACGTAGCACAAGTAGAGTCAATGCAAAACAACGTAAAACGTCATATTTTCAGGTATATGCGGAAAAACATGATCCCATTAAATAGGTCTATATAGGTTCTACCCCATACAAATTGAAACTTAGAGAGACGTATTTGCCTGTTAAAGGGTACTTTGCCATCAGCATGCATTGCTCATGTTTTTAGCGTGTGGCGGCCATTTTAATGTTCCATGAAAATAGTTGAGTTGGATGCTGAAATCTGCTTGCATCACCGCAATCATTTTACGAAATGTGCAGAAGGAAACAACTGTCGATAGTCGAGAAACTCCTTGTCATGGACCATAGTTTAGTTTGCAAAGTTACAAGTTATTACAAAGTATGGTTGCCCATTTTCTTTCTTACCTTGAGAGCCATGCAAAAATTAAACAGCAAACGCGCGCTTGCAAGCACGATGGATGAAAGAGGATTAATTATAAATAAGCCAAACGTAGAAGGGTTAATTACGAAAATATTCTTATCAACAAGCCAAAATAGTATAGAAGTATAGTCAGCCGTGTGTGATAGCTACATCAATCTGGAAAATAGTTCAAAGATAACCTATCTGGTCTTGGCAGTTTCAACACAAAGCTTTATAGAGTCTTTTCAAAGACTGACAATCAGATTGAGAAATTTGTTATGTTCATAATGCTCAACTACTATTATAGAAATAAATGAAATACACTAAGAAATCGACCTCAAATAAAACTTCAAAAATACACTGCATTGCTAAAGTATGGTATGGTGGAAATTAGCATCCTAGAGCTGGCCAAGTTCGCAAGAACACTCAAAATACAGTGATGTCATTGGTTAACTACACGTAGTTTGTCTTAAAACGAGGCTGGGGAGCATAACAGAGAAGGATGAAAATGTTTGCTGGCTTGCGCATCTGAAATGAGGCGAATCTTATTGGGAACATTTTTGGATATGTTTGGTTGCCATTCGCTTGTTGCCGTCGCTTGTGTTTGCAGATGTACGAATATGCAAATAAAAGAAATCCAAGCAACCGCGTTGAGTTGCAATTTGACACAAAAATGAAAAGTCATTTTTTAATGCACTTCACGTTTGGCCTCAACTAAATTGTCATCACGAACGTATTTTAACTTTCAAAATTTTTAATTACAGTCATGAAAAGCAGAGCATTTCAAATTTAGGCCATAAAATAAAGCTTGACAAAAATTTATCTTAAATTAAAACGTAAGTCATTTCTCGTAGTTACTTACCAAGATGACATCCTTGCATCAGCAAAAGCATTCCTTCTCCACATTTTCCAGGCTAAAAAAGTTTGGTATCAATAACAACAAAAGCTTGGCACCAACAAAAGCCGTAATAAGTGCGGCTGAGGTGAACCCCAAGATGTTTCGGAACGTAGAATTTAATCTTCACAGTATTTAGTTGATGAAAAATGAGCTCGAATTAACAAATTAAGAAAAAAGCCCGAAAATTCGGCAATCGGAATGCATTTGAAGTTAAAAATATTCACACAGGGGTTAATGTATGTTAACTTATTTCTGTCTTTTCTCCGACCTGTAATTTAATTATGCTCCGAGCTCTTCCGCAAAAAAAACTATGCGTCTTTATCGTATGCAGTCTAACTCTTCCCTAAACTGCACATTACGCTCTATTTTTCCCCTGTCTCAGGTCGCAGGATATTGATATATATTCACTCCTGTGTTTACCCCCAATAACATTTATTCGCAAAAATGCTCGTCGAATAAGTATTGTACAAGGTGTTCCAAGAAAAGTGTCGTCATTTTGTTAAAAGTATAAAAAAAAGTAGAACAGAAAGCAATCAAGGTGTTACATTTTTTCAATCCAGAAACATTAGCTGAAAGTATGCGACAATATCAATAAGCTTTGTTGCGTTAAAATAGGCCCTTGCCATGATAAAAATAGCCTATGCGCATGCGTAGACTCAATATCCTAAACGAGAATTTCCTTTGGGAAATTGGGTCTACACATAGGCTATGATAATTGTTATGTCTGGCTCTTTCTGAGGACTAGCTTCCAAAGCAATTAAATTTCTCTTTCGAAATCAATTGAACGTTTTCGCTTTTTTTTATTTTAAGATCTGAGCGTTTGCACAACAAAAGATATTTTACCCCTCAGTAAGAAAAATTAACGTAATTTGATTTTCCATGGCAACAAAAGCCTACGGCACCAAATATATTGAAGTCAGAACTACCAGTACAAGCCGAAGAACCCTATAAAACAATGATCCAGAAATTTCGGACTCAATAATTTTAGAACGACGCTAATTTTTTGACATTTTTTGCATTTAATATATATACTTAATTACTCTTATATAAAATCGACCGATCTGATAGCTTTGACTTCTATAAATTTGGTGCCGTAGTGCAGTGGTGCCATAGGTCAGCAAAAAGCAAAATTAACGCAATGCTCTCAGGTGATAACAAAAAATTGTCAAATACTTCTGTTTCAATATTCTCAACACAGTATCTCACATCAACTCAGCATCACAGACTACACAGCATGTCAAAAAAAATTATGTATCAAAAGGAAAAGAAAATAATTTCAGGAGTTATTCCATGAGAGGACGACATAAACATTTTATGAACAGCATCATTTAACGCAACAAGTCGTTGATATTATGCAGAGGTCTCTGGTTTTCGCAGTGACATAATTATGATAAGTTATGATTTGCATATTTTAATGATTCCTGAAAAGTTTCTGCAAACTTTAAGTTAATAGGGGAAGGGGGGGGGACATCAGGGGGTTAGAAATCCGCCGTTCCATGCAACTTTTAGCTGAAATCTGCAATTCCGGTCATTTTCAGCTCCGGCAGGGATTGCAACCCCCGTCGTTCTGTAAAGAAATCGCTATGATTCCGCATTCCGCATTCCGCATCGCTATGATTCCGCATTCCGCATTCCGCATCGCTATGATTCCGCATTCCGTGACAGATTTTCTTCAAATTCTACCGTTCCGCGAACCCTGATATGTGACGCCTTGGTTGCGTACTGTTGTAATCTTCTTAATATTTCGTTAATAAAATAGTGACAAATTTTTGGAAACCCCCGGTGTGGTAACAATGTATGTGTTGCATAACATTCAAGATTTTATTTAAAAAAAAGATATTTACAAAAAATGAGAACTTACATCCTCAAAGAATACATTGACAGTATTTTGAACCTCCATGATGTTTGCCTTTTGCTTCGGCAGGGCAGTAAAAAGACGATTCTGAAAAGTATAAAATGCATAATCAAACACATGACACCATAAAAATCATCCATGTTTGGGTTTAAATCTATTTTCAAAAATAGACTTTTCATGTTATCATTTGCAGGGAAGATGCAAAGCAAAATTTTATCCCCAGATTTTAAAACTTTTTGAAGGTTTATCTGACTTTCATCATAGTTTATAGTAAATCACAGAAAATCATATTTTATAATAAATCAAGATTAAGACCCCGTTTTCACTGTACCGGTTCAATTTAGACCTGCAACAAAGGTGCTACAGATCAGCCCTCCCCCGTTTCATTTTCATTTAAGAATAATAAGGGAATAATAGTGCTTTACAATTGGCCATGCAGCTACAAAATAACAATTTAATAACAAAATTTACAGTTTAGTACAATATTATACTGTTTTAAGAAAGAAAATTAAAGATTCAAATCCAAAATAGCTCTCCTTAGAAAATGTCAATCAAAAGCCCTGAGTTGTGTTTCAAAAGACTGGATTGAGGGAGCCCATTTAACCTCAGAATCAAGTTTATTCCATGTGTCAGCTTCACGGTATTTGACCATATTTTGTTCTCGTCCTTGGTATGTCGAGATTGCTCTTCGTGTTTCGTAAAATCTAGCCATTATGAATATTAGATAACTGCGTGAACATGTGACCGAGATTTTCAGAGGCAAGAAAACATAATGATTTATACAGTATAGTAAATGTTTCTCTACTAATTAGCTGCTCGATTGATAAATGAACTGCAGGAGCATCATAAGTTCTACTCGTAACAATTCGTGCATCCCTGTTCTATAGTTTTTGCAAGGTACCAAATGTCCCAATAAAATGGTAACATGTTTGATCAAGGCTAGTTTGATGTTTCCTTCCAAAATTCCAGTTTCCTCTTCCATTTCCTTTAATGCCTTCTCTCTTTTATCTCTAAGGTGGT
>JAYJMH010038888.1:0-15499 GCA_036873815.1 Phacellophora camtschatica | reverse complement strand
CTACTATTCAAAGATCAATTTTGATAATTATTTTCAAAGAGGAAAGCTTTGAGTTTACAACGAAAACTAATAGCAGAAGGTGATTTTTTCATATCCATGGGAATGTCATTCCAGCACTTAGCTCCAAAGTAACGAACTGATCGAAGACCATATTGAGCAGTATTTTTCTGAGTCAGAAAAATATCATTTTTAGTGGCTTGCCGTGTACCATGTTGTAAACTGAACAGGAGTACCGAAAGTGGGGATCCACAATTCATGTGTAGAGAGTTTTCAAAGCAAATCATATGCATACCCCCCTACTAGGCTAGATCCATTCTAAAACAATCCTGTTTGTGAGCTAACATCTCGTTAGAAATCTTGATAGAAATCTTGATAAAAACATAATCATAAAACCAACCAGCTGGAAACCTTTAGTATGGTCTGCGTGGATTTTTGCGTACCAAGTTGTCAAGGATAAAAATTGTCAATAGCCACGCCTCTTCTTTAGAAGTATGACACTTAGCTTGCAGACAAAAGGCCAATAAACTCTTCAAGGCAAAGGTGTGAGGGAGAAGTGCATAAGTGATGGAGTATGATGGCTGCTGACTCTCCTGATTCCGGAAACGATTTGGTCCCTGAAGAAGAAGAAATTCAAAATGCCATTGGACAACTTACTTCGACAGAGAAAGAAATTATAAATGCAGTTCTTTCAAGAGATGATGAAATCAGATCACAAGAGAAGCAAAGGCTTAGGTTTGTGTTTTTCATTTTAGGCAGTCGTCAATCACGCTTTACAGTTTACGATTATTATTGGACATGTTGTTACATTTTCTGTGAATATTTCCCCCCGTTTTAGATCAAAATAAATGAAATATTGCTACATGCATGCAATACTTGAGATGACGAGCTTACCGAAAATTATAATAATTTTTAAAAAGTAGTGCAGAATTTTAACTTTGATTAAATGGAATGAAAATGCGAATTATTTTACCTGGTGAGTCATCAGGCACTCATCATCTGACAAGGAAGACGAATCAATCCTGGCCTACTCACCGTAAAAATCTTAAGAATTAGCATTTTTGAGAGAAAAAAGTTAAGAACAGGGAGATTTTGTCTTCTTCGTGGTGCTGTGAGCTCGATCGAGCCTGATCCTGATGACATCCATGATGTCACCAGCAATGAGCAAAAATATGTTTTGTACTTTTGCTTTTCACTTTTGAAAAAGAAAAGCCAATTTAAAAATCTCAATTTAAAAATCTCAATATAGTTATGGAGTGGTTTGTATTATTTTTTCAATCCTCAATTCTGTTGGTCAAAGATGATTTCAAAATAAAAACATTGTTGCAATTTTTGAACAAATAAAAACTTCCTCCTCAAACTTCTCAATGCCATCAGCAGTTTTATATTGTTTTAGATATTGCAACTGTTAACCTTGTTTTTATTGAAAACAAAATGAAATTAATCCTCAGTTAATTTTGAAAGGCAATTGACAAGTTTAAATTTATATGTGTGCCTGCTTGAATCATAACCAATAGATTTGACATGACATAATTTAGAAGTTACCACCTGCACACACTGTTTGCTGCTGTGATGTTTGAAGGTCCAGTGCAACCAGAAGCTGAACAGAATAACATTATTGCTCTCAGAACAACAGAGAACAAAGGGGCTTATGTTCTCAGAATAATATAGAACAAAGGGGCATATTGCTCTCAGAACAACAGAGAACAAAGGGGGCCAATTGTTCTTAGAAGAACAGAGAACAACGGTTTAATTAATCATTTGTTTTAAATCACCAATTGTTCTTAAAATTATTAGAGGGCTACTACATCCAGTCCCCAACCTCCGGTTCCAACAGTACTGATGTGTACAGGATGCAGAAGAATCTTTATCAGAGCTGTTAAAAAAGTAGTTCTTCATTGAGGTGAGGTGGTATAGAAAATAATTTCCCAGGTAGTGCTCAAGGAAATCATTCAAAGTTTTATGGTATATATTTCTGCAAATCTCTATTTTAAAACAATTCTGCTTTTTAATGTGGTTTATCTAATTGCAGAGACCTAAAAAGAGAATTTGATGAGTTGAAAGAGCAAGGTGTGCCAGAAGGCGAAGAGAAAGAATATGGCAGGGTTTGCGCACGATGCACAACCCCTTTAGGGCTATTTACGAATAAAGGGTTCTTGTGTCCATTTTGCTTGAAAAGAGTTTGCAAAGATTGCCAGAAGCCCATTGAAAACTCATGGATTTGTACATTGTGTTACAAGGAAAGGTATGGTACATGCTATTTTGTTTTGTTATAAGATATGATTAATTAATCAGTAAAAAATAAAAATATTTCACTGTGGAGAAAAACACCCTGCAGAGTAGAAGACCTCAGGAAAAACGAAATAGACTTGGAGCAAGTCTAAGCCTTGAATAACATACCACTGCTGTGGAGAAGCTGTAATTTTGATAATTTTGTTTTTGCTTGATGTCGATGTTGGAGGCTTTGATTTAACTTTTGATATCTTGTTTGCCAAAATCTGCTTAGTAACCCATGAGCTGTAGCAAATAAAAGCCAATGCTAATTGCTTCTCAAAATATTAATGTATTGTGGTTTACTTACAGCAGATTGTAGCAACATAAATCTTACTATTTTACGTTTTATTGAGTATTGAGTATTTAATTACAACTCAGTGATTATTGGGTAGATTTGATGGAGACATTTTCTTGGGCCACCTGGTGCTGTACAAGTATTGTAGTTTAAATGGAATATTCTATGACATGCTCCTTAAATGAATTTAAAATAAAATGAAATAAGAAAATTGAAATTAAAAAAAAATAATTTAATTACCAGCTTTGTTTTTCTAGTTTTCAAGCTCTTAGAAAATGTTTTACTTTGAAATTTTTATAATACACATTTGTTTATAAATATCTGCTTTTATATGTCATGTGGTTGATAATATACTATTTATAGCATTCTGAACATTTATATTTGGTTTTAATGAATTTCACAGGGAAATAAAAGGAGAATCAGGAGAGTGGTTTTATGGAAGTTTGCCAAAGAAAAAGAAATCACAATATGGCAGTACATTACTAAAGAAACTCATCAAGAGAAGTAAGCATAGCATTTACTTAAAAATATTTATGTTATATTGAACTTTTAAGAAGTTTATCTTGCCTTCAGAATGATTTATAAAATTATAAAGACACCAGTTGCTTATTCAGTTATCTTCCTCTTTTATTTTAGTCCAGTTAAAAGCAGTATATTTTTTTAGGTTATACTTCACAAAAGAATGTTAATCTATTTAAAACAAATAAGACACAAATAAGAAATTATAGATAAAGTATTGAAAAAAACGTATCTTGAAAATTGAAAATGATTTCTAATTGTAATAATGTTTCAAAATAAATATTCTTTATAACATAGTGTGAATGGACCTTATTTTGGATGCCAAGGGGCAATTTTTTCCAGTAATTAACACAGTTAATACTACTGATTTCAATGGACTAGATGTTTGTTTGTGCATAAAAGACTCTTTTTATCCTTATCTTTGTAAAAATCCAATTTTTAGCTGGGAATGAAAAAGAACTCTTTTGGATTTTCAAGGAGCACTTTTCACAGAGTGCCTTTGTTTTCTTCCAGAGCATGGCCTTCAAAATAACAACCTATTTAATTTGCTATTTGTTTTTTAGTTTTTATTGTTTATGTTGTGTTGTGTCGTTTTGAAAAGTTATTATTAATTTTCTGGATTATGACTCAGTCCTATTGCCTTTAAAATTAATAGGGCCTGCTACATCATCCCAATTTTAAAATTTTGCCACAAATATGAATATAGCAATGCACTTTTTGAATATATTTTGTGAAAGGAGTCCAGGTACAATTTGAGTTAAGAGAAAAAATAACTGAAGGTAGAAGTTGTTTTTCGATTATTAAAAAAATTAACTTATCACTGCAAAATATTTTGTTTGTCACTATACGTTTGTCATTTATTACTGCACAAATTGTTTATCACTGTGCCTTAAAATAAGGCCTTTTCGTTTTTATGGCCTACTGGGTTTATAAATAGAAAATGTTTTCATCCATGTTTGCTCCTGAGGTTCGATTCTCCTGAGGTCTCTCCTCCGCAGGGTATTAACGAAACGAAATAGACTTGGAGCAAGTCTATGTTTGAAATGTTAGTTATGCAGTTAGACTTGGAGCAAATTATAAGTTATGCATCATTTTCCAATTTTCAAGAATTTCAGGGGAGGATGAAAGTCTGATTCATTTTTCTTTAAATGCATGCTATAGGCCATTGATTGCAAAACTACGTTTAGCCAATACTTTGGGAAATATCGTTTCCGACAGATCCTAGTTTAGCTTGTGATATTAATCACATGTTTTGTCTTAATGTGGTATTTATAGTTTTACTTTTTCCTTTCATTTGTTTCACTTCTGAATAATCATTAACACACTTTTCATGAATTAACATTTTCAGGAAAAAGTCAAAGCTACAAATTGTCGAAATCTCGTCGCAGATCTCACGAGGAATCAAACACTTCTTTTGAAATAGGTACGACTTATGGCTCGAATTTTCTTCAAACAGTCAAAGACAACCACAACATCAGTATCACGTGCAAACGCTCGTTTCTACTTGTCTGTGTTTAGGGGTATATTTCTCAACTTTAATAATACCCCTGGAGGGGCTCTTTGTACATATGATCATTTCGTAATCTATATACCATAAATCCTCGAATAAGCCCCCACCCTCAAATTTCGTACTTCACTAAGCCTGTTATTTTACATTTTATTCAGCGAATTATGTTTATATACCTGCATGTTGTTCTTTTCAATGTTTAGTATATCCCGTCGTATTCATATTTTGTAACTTTCCTATAGGAAAGAGTCCGTCATGCAAATGCTCATTTCTAATTGTCCGTGTTTGTTGGGGTATATTTCTTAACCTAACCATAGTAATGCTCCAGCGGGAGGGGGTTTATACATAATATCATTTTGTAAATCGATATGTTTTATTTGAATTTAATTTAATGCAAACAGCCAAATACAACAGAATCATTAACATCAAACATTCGTTTTTGATGGTATGTGTTTCTTGTGAGTATACTTTTTAACCTTTATAATATTCTTGACGAGTGGAGCTTTACGTATCCATTCATTTTGTAATCTATTATCTATTGTTCTCTATTGTTCTTTATTATTATTATCTATTGTCCTCTATTGTTATTGTAATCTATTGTTTTATTAAACGGGCAGGGAAAAGGTGTAAGGTCACAAATTACAGTCGGTAACCCGTCGGTAAACTAAATTGTTAAAGGTATCTTAAGTATTCTTAGTTTGTTGTTCTGAGCTTATAATTAACTTACTTAGGTCGACCGCCAGGTTTCTGTTAGGCATGATTAACAGGTTTCTGTTAGGCATTTTACCCCCCGAGTATGCGGCGTTACTCGACATAAAGGCCCTTATAAAATGTAATTTGATGCCGCAAGAAGATATGTTTCAGTATCATATGTTTTACTGATGACTGGAATCATGTTTAAAACTAATTTGTATCTCTCTGGTACAATAACTCTGTAACGCTCAGATTAATTATTAATTAAGTGGTAACTGTTATCTTAAAAGTCGTCATTTTGCAGGGGGCAGATAAAATAAATGCAAATGGATTGTGCATCGTAGTAGCTCATCTTTTTATCAATTAAATGCAAAAGAATAAACGCATTTTTACATTTTTGAGATTATTCAAAATTTAGTATGCATTTACCCCACGGAAATACTTACCTTTAAAACCAGTAATTTTGTATGTCCTTCCCGGGAGGGGATGGAAAATATTTTACAAGGCAATTTTCAATTAGTGGCAAGGCAAGTTTCAATGTGATGTTTTAATATAGATTTATGTTTCAGAATATGCTGTTGCTGATACTTTTCGTGTGAAGGAGAAAGGAGAGCATGACTACGTCGTTGTTGATCAGGAAGCAGATGGAAATATCTCTGTTAGTGAAGGTATAGTAAGTTCTATTCATCCTTTTGGAAGTGAGGCAGCTGCCCTTGGCAGTGTTCTTGAGGAATACGAAAACGAGGCAGCGGTGTTGGGCGATGTTTCATTTATTGGTGGGGAAAACATCGTCGCATTTCACAAATCTGATTTGGGTCATACGCAGTTGGGCGGTGTCGAACGACAACCACTTAAATTGTCCGTTTTTGATAATCCGTTTCTTGATGATGATTTACTGAATGAACTGGAGATCAGAGAAAAGGAGAATCCACACCAGGAGCAACCTCTGCATGATAACGAGTCAGATGAATTTATAGAAGATGAAACTTTGAATGACTCTGTGCTAGAGAAGGAGAAAAATGTTGCTGTTGCGGAAATGCACTCAGGCACTTTTGAATCAGTGCCACGTAAGCCTGCGCGGGGAATCGTCCATAGCAATAACGATTCAACTGAGTATCTTGAGACGGATGACATATTACTAGAAGCAAAATCTAAAAATGTGGATGAAGCATTCTCTGGTGACAAAGAGGAATCTGGAAATATTGAAGAAACAAATTTAGATGTTGATGTTTCTGAGGAATTGCTTGCAGATGAATTTGGAGATAATGGCGAGAAAGAAATTTCAGCAGTTGAAAGTGTGGATGTTTGTGAGTCTAAAGTAGAATTGTTTCATAAAGAACTCGTCAAAAATCAAGAAGAAGAATCAGTTAATGCAGTTGAAGAAGTGGCTTCAAATATTGACTTGGAATCTTCATGCGCTGATTTATTGCCAAAATCTGATGACGATGTTTCTTCAGAAACTGTGGAAACTTCAATTTTAGAAGCTGGCCATTCTGAAACAGATCGTAATATCAGCTCAGGAATTAGCATCCAAGAAAATGACTCCGTTGATGTAGAATTGCCTGAAATTGAACGCAAAGAAGAACTTACTGAAAAAGAAGGTAAGTCGAAATGGTGGACGTTTTATTTTGTCCTTCTGCACAATTAATAATGCGCTTATAACGCAAACGTAACTGGAGAAATAAATAAAATAGAAAGCAATTCTTAACTGAATATTAACGCTTAAAATGTCGAGTAATTAATTCCAAATTTTTGACTTTTGATTAAATTTATTTGACCATACTGTATGTTGTTTGATAAGAGAATAATTCTAATTTACATTGATTTAACATTTAATCTATTAGCTACATAATTCTAACAATGATCAGACAGCGTGTATGTTGAAAATATTTAATATCAACGATTCTAGTGACTCAACGATTCTCAAGACTTTTGTTCTGAGCTTCAATCCTTACCCTGAATTTAAACGACCTAGTTTTTGGGACAAAATGGTGGCATTTCACAACGGAGGGATGCAGTCTATTCATAGTGCAGTCTGTAGCAATCACAGTCGAGAAGAACATCCTTTAAACGAAGCAGAACAGTGAAGAGATTTGATGGCAGTGAACTTAACCCGGAAACAGAAAGGAGCACGTGCTTGAGCGAATAAAGAACTTCTGCGATGACAGCGAGCAGGAAAGGCTGGTTGAGATCCTTTGAAAATGAAAAGAAAATTTAAGTTCTTTGGACATCAAGTCAGATTCAGTAGGTCAACAAGAGTGGTTTTAGAATGGGATATTGAAGGTGCAAGACCAAGAGGAAATCCGAGAAGAACATAGATCGAAGACTTGAAGAAGGAAAGGAATGACTAATGCACCATAAAAGAACTTAGAATCAGAATTATATCTTACCAAACTTGCAGAGCTTGTCATAAACAGAGTAGAGTGGCAAAGGAATGTTTTAACTTTGATGCACCAACTGCCGTGTCGGCTATGGTCAAGATGCTGGTGAAGAACTTGTGAACTTATTTGAAAGAGCTTCTTGTGGAACGTAAACCTTCAACAAGACAATGTATGGTCTAAGGCGAAAAATGTTACATTATGTTGCTACATTTAATTGAAGTACGATTTATTATTTGTATTTCATGTTAAAACCTGTTCAATTGGCGACAGCCGGCAACATTTTGGATTTACTGTTTTGACCTATTTGTTGTTATTGGCTAGCTCATTCATAGTAGCGAGTAATCCAGAAAACTCACTGTTTGCATGGCTGTGCCTCAAAATCTGCGAGGCTACAAATCCAAACTTGTGCTCAGAATGACGTCAGAAGAGCAAAATTTTAGTTTGGAATATCTTCCAGTCATTGACGACCACTTTTACATGCCCGAAACGTGAAATTATAATTTTCCTAATCCGTGAGCTTTCACATTAATTTGAAGAAAGATCATCTATTTCCAGTCCATGTTTGGATATTAAAACAACATGCTTATGGCGACTTGAAAGTTTGAAATTTGTTTTAGTTTTAAAGTTTAAAAGGTTCTTTTAGTTTCAAAATGTGGATTGGAAGTGAATTGCGTTCCTTCAAATTAACTTAAAAGCTTACGTATGAAAGCAACTTTAATTTCCAATTTTGGACAGGTAAACGTGATTGCAGATGCATGGCTGATAATTTATATCTCAAACTCTTCGCATAAATTATTGCCCTTCGCATTGAGCACAATTCGAGATTTGTAGCCTCATTTTGAGGTACAGCTCTTCAAACGGAGCTGGGTTTTTAGGACACCCGGTATGTTATGGGACATCAATCTTCTGTTGTTGTTTATTTTAAAATTGTTTTGTTAACATTACAAACCTGATAAGTATATACATTTATTGTTGTAACTAATAATTATGACATGTTTTTCCATGAATAATGATAATGATGATATTTATGTTGCTAGGTACATGAATGAAGTTTATAACGTTAATGTTAGTACGTTTTCTCGTCTTCATCTTTTCTGGCTGTCTAGAATTAAATTGTTTTATTTTGGCATTGCACTAAACTTTAAGTGCAAAATAGTATTCCCTTTGTTCAAAAAAATAGATTACTATAACTATTTTACATTGCATTTATTTGCCTCATAATTACTAATTTAGCTGCAAAAGTTTTTGTTATTTTACCTATTGCATTATTAATTGCACAATTTTATATTATTACATTACTATTGCACAACATTAGTTGCACAATTGCATGTTGTCATATTGCTATTGCACAATATATTGCACAATTTTGCTTTAACATATCACTATTCCACAATATAAATTACACAATCAACAATAACTTTATGACTATTGCACAACATTACTGCTTTGAAATATGTATTAGTTTAATAATTCCTGGAGATACATAAGGAAAATAATTTTTTTATAGATTAAAGACATTAGGTAGGCTCCTTCCGTAAACAGACCATTGTTTTGTTCAATTTATCGAAACAAGCAAAATGGAAAATGATTGGATTATATTAATTAACAGGTGATACTGTACAGCTTTCATAAACTCAAAAGTAGATTTTTACTGTACATTTTTTAATGTTAAGATGAATTTTGCAACCAATTCTTCTTCCGGGCCATGTATGTTAGAAAATAATATACTTCATGATAATATACTTCATGACGTCAATTTCAACGACAATTTTTAAAGTCACTGACAATATTTGATAGCTGAAAGTGCGTTTTTCCTGCTTAACAGTTTCTCTGGAATTTGATTCTTCCCATGATGTGTCAAGCGCTTCTACTTCGCACGAAGGCAGTTTGGAAGACATTGAGGAAGTTCACAGTGACCTTGAACTATCAACAGAGAAGTTCAAGGGTGAAGAGCCAAAAGAAGAAGAGCCAAAAGAAGAAGTAGAGAACGGTGGAATTGAAGAAAATATTTCCAAGAAGGGAGTAGAAATACATTTGGTAGAAGATGAAGCAATGCCTTCTCAATTTGAATCACATGTTGAAATATCAGAGAACGTTGTAGAGAAGGTAGTAGAAGAAATTGTTGAGTCGAACATCAACAAGGATTCTGATGTAGCAGAAAGGAAACCAGAGAAAAGTATTCTTGAAGATGTTGATACTTCTTCCAATGGTGTTACAGAAGCTCACAGTGACCTTGAACTATCAACAGAGCAGTTCAAAGATGAAGAGCCAAAAGAAGAAGTAGAGAACGGTGGAATTGAAGAAGTTATTTCCAAGAAGGAAATAGAAATACATTTGGAAGAAGATGAAGCAATGCCTTCTCAGTTTGAATCACATGTTGAAGTATCAGGAAACGTTGTAGAGAATGTGAAATTTTTGGGAAAAGAATGTGAAATTTCCGAGAAAAAGTCAGATACAGAGCATGAAGAGGAAAAGTTTCTTGACGCTCAAACTTTGAATTCATCAGAAGAATGTAAAGACAAATACGAGGATGATGGGCAAGCCATCGAGAGCCATGAAAAACAGACAATTTTAGCTGAGGGTGAAGCTGAAGAGGAGACAAACAATTATATCGAAACCGTGATTGGTACGGAAGTTTTTGCCACGAACGTTTTTGCTCAACACGAATCTCAACAGAAATACTTGGAAAACAAAGAAAATGAAGAGATTTTGAATGATGAGCAAAAGTCTGATTATTTGCCTGAAGTAGAAAATTCAACTTTGGTGGAAACTGGGAAGAAGGTGTCTGAAGGTGTGTTGAAATACTTGACGCCTTCTGATACTTTTGTACTGTTGATGTGATTAGGTTGTCAACCCTTCATGACCTATTATACTTGAAATGTCTTCTGATACTTATCTACTGTTGATGTAATTAGGTTGTCAACCCTTCATGACCTATTATACTTGAAATGTCTTCTGATACTTTTGTACTGTTGATGTGATTAGGTTGTCATCCCTTCATGACCTATTATACTTAAAATGTCTTCTGACCTTTCTCTGTCTTTTGACCAGTGACTTTTAACCTGTCCAATGACCTTTAATTGTTCGGTGAGTTATGATATCTGACCTTTAACACTCACACGATAAAAGTTGTTATTAGTTTTATTTGTGAAATTTAGGGTAGTTTGCCACGAAGCTGTATTGCCTCTGCTGACAATGTGTTGATCATAGTTTATCATAGAACAAGGAATGATTTCCATGGTAATATTTCGAATTGAGAATTTGAAAACGCCGTTGTTTGTTTTGATTTTTCCATTTCTAGAAAATTACAGATAATTTTAAAATACATATGTAAACAATCTATTAATGTTGCATATTTATGATAATTAACCATTATTGTGGATCAAGTCAAGTAAATACTTCATTATAATCACTATAATTATTTAATGATTAATGTTAACACCAACTAATTTCGCTGCCTCACTTTCACGTTACCTCGCTTTCATGTTAGTTCACTTTTGTTTTGCATTATGTTGTGTGTCTTGTATACAGGGCATCCATAATTTGTATTTTTATTATAATTCCAAAGTTTGTTGCTGGTTTACCTATATTTAATAAATGTTACAGGCTCACTCTATGCTGGCTAATGCCACGATATGGTGACGTGATAAGATAGTTGGACGCTAAAATGTTCTATTAACCTTATTAAGTTCGAATATATTCCCAATTTAATGAAAAGACTTATCTAACTTACATTCCTTGTCAAAAAAATGAAATTTAGATGGGACTTAATTAAAAAGATAAACTTAACGCTCAAATATCTGAATTTTTTGTAAAATTTATTTCTACAGTTACATATTTTAAATATGAGCTGAAAGGGTTGGATAGAACTCATTTTTTATGCCTGAGACTATTTTCCCTACAATTGTTTGTCTGATATCAATTTCACGTTGTTTATTTATAATTTTTTGAGACTATTTTAATCCATTATTTTCCTATCCATTAGTGTCGTATGATTATGAAATGAAAGCTATAAATGGGCATGTTGTTGCGTCAGTGGGTCCGGCGATTAATGAACCAGAAAAACAGTCAGGAAATGAAGTAGAGCATTCGTCAGAAACAAAATTAACCACACAATTTGCTGCGGTAGGTATTTTGCTGACTAGCAAGCTGTAGATACAGCGAGGCTTTGCATTTAAGAAACCACTAATAAGAAACTTCTGAGCTTATTTTCTGAGCAGAACAATATGAAAACAATAGAAAATATTTGCAAATAATGGGACTAGATCTAAAATATTAAATTTTTAACTGCGGATCGTTGCGTGTTGTAGACTTGTCAAAGAAGTCCCAACTATTCCATTCAATAACGACAAAGCGATGGGCGTAGACAATATAGCGTTGCCGTATATTAAATGTAACTGTGACTATAATTTTACCAATTGTTGGTCAAGGAAGCTTAAATTACAGTATATTTCAATACTGATTTAAATCTCGATAACCGATAACCGGTTAACAGTAATGCTATGACAAGACACAAATATGCATTTTCGACATTATTATTTTTGCAATAAGGCTGCAAAATAACTACACTTTAGAAAAGCACAGGATTATTTTGTGTTTGAGCCAGCTATAAATATTTTTATATTTTGAGAATAGCCTATCATTTGATCTGACTACTGGTTATTTGATTTCATGTAAAACTATTCAATTATTAGATGAAACACAACTTTATTTTATGTTCGTCTTGTTGTTTTATTGAATTTTTTTTACAAACAAATGTATTGTAAAAGTCAACATTGTCTCCGCTAGCCCAATTCAAAGTTGTTGCAGCTCAAATATTTTGTTTACTTTTTGTGCAATTTTTTTTTATGTAGTTTAAATAGATCTTTTCTACAAATATGAAATTTATGCCTTAGGAGAGTTATGAAAGTCTTGGAAGTATCCACAGTAATGCAGATGAGTATGAGGCTCTGGGACCTCAAGTTGCCATCGCTGGTGAGATCATGTTGGGATTTAAGTATAATGCTGAAGAACAGCATTTTGAAATCCAAGTTCACAAAGCAAAGGGATTGGTTGCTGTTGATACCAAAAAGAATTCCTCTGATACGTAAGTTTTAGTTGCCATTGAAGCATTATTTGGTTTCTTTTTTCTTCACCTATTTCATTAAAGGAAGGGTTATATGGTTCATTGCTAAATTACTGAACAACGTAAAACGTTATATTTTCAGGAGGTCGATGCGGCCTGAATTTTATATAAATTTTAAATATTTCTACGTAGGTTTATCTTTCGAATTAAGTTAGTTTGTGTTGACTACCCCCTGTAAAATAAAACTTATATTTTGCCTATAATGTAATGAAACCAGGCGTGTGAAGGGTTAAATCCTCTATAAGTGTAGTAACACATAACCAATTTTTTCGAAGTAACAAATGATGACTTTCCTGAACGTTTGTAGAACGTTCTCTTACCTGGCACGCATTGTCTGTCTGTGTCACTTCTTTGTGAAACCGCAATAACTCTTCCTGCGAAAAATAAGCCAAAAAGTACAATTTGTCCAGTGTGAAATCCAGAATTTTAAATAAACCAACATCGTTAATTATGCCCTCATTTTCAATAAACCCATCTCCAATTTGTTTTAACATTAAATAAGCTCCCTGTTAGGTTACTAAAAACCTTCTAAAGTATTGTAATATATTAACAACACCAAGATTACATTTAACTCTTGAAACTAAATATTAAAATTTGAGAAAAATCTTGAGATGAACGATTTCGCTAAGGATGGACAATTTTGCTTTACACCGAGTATTATTTTGCAATCACAAGGCATTTAAATGATAATACATTGCTTATTATTATATCTAATATAACATTCATTCCTATCTTACATTTATTATATGTAACTTTTACTTCATATTAGATACGTGAAAACATATTTACTGCAAGACAAAGCGCGATCACATAAGAAGAAAACAAAGGTTAAAAGACACAATCTCAATCCAATATTCGATGAAATTCTTGTGGTATGTAAGAAGTATGATTTATAATATTTATTCAAACACGTGTTAACATTTGCTTCGTATCGTCAAAAGTATTAGCAAGGTAGATTTTTTACACGAGTTCTTGTTTCCCTGTGTCTTGTTTTTCATTGGCCCCACTAAACGCAACCTCTTACACATTACAGGGTATTTTCAGTGAAGAAATACCTTTGGTATACACTTGATGTACCCTTGGTCGTCATAGTTATTAAAGGCTATTATGCTTCGGCTAATAAACATTAAGGAAAATTTCTGGACTTTGATGATGTTGCGCCTCGTAGTCGTAATTCGAACTTCGAACAATAACAAATGCTATCTTCGACAATAGAACTCTTAATTTGCAAGCCTAGAAATTTGTACTCTAACATTGCCAGTCTAATTCATTTCATAAATTCGAATTAAATTTTCAAAATTCGAATCCCATTTGAATGTGCCGTTTCGTTTTTCGAATTTCCAGAGAGTAGATAGAAATAAAATCTCAGACAAGCGAGCAATTGAAAATTTAATTTAAAGAAGGGGTATTTCCTTTCGATTTTTCATTTTATCTTGATCTCTGTTGAAATTTATTTGACTTAATGCACGTTTTCCCCGGGAAGGGTCGTATGATCTATTAATAAACAAGTATTTCAGGAGGCAAATGCGGATAGAATTTTATATTAAACTTAAATATTCCAATTTATGCTTGTCTTGTAAATTTAATCGATTTGTTTATGATACCCCCTGCTAAATAAAATATTGATAGAATTTGCTTGTTAATCGGGAATAAACCCGGGCATTAAGTTATTTTTCATTTGATATACATTTTATTATCATTTTATTTTAGCACAAAATCAATTATGATGACTTGATCCAGAAAACGTTGTCTGTGTCAGTTTGGCACAATGATATAATTGGTCAAAATGTATTTCTTGGGGAAGTGCAAGTCATTATGGCAGACTACATTGCATCCGGATTTTCTTTAGACAACCCATTGCCACAACAATATCAATTATCTGAACGGGTGAGGGTTTAGGATTGATAAAATGATAAAATAAAGTGTGTATTGTGTAGAATTAAAGCATTCAATTATATTTCTAAATCATTCATGAACATTGTCACTTTTTAACAAGAAACTACATTTTTCTGAGCTTCTGAAAACCTTTCTCCGAAGTAATTTTTTCATCTGCTTCATGTTTTCTGTAAGTGTCAAACATTTTCTCCAGTTAAATCTTATAACATATGATACAAACTGGACATTAGTTTTTCAAGAATTGAAGAAAAAGGGAACATCTTGTGTATGGTAAGATTTTAAGTTTATCAAACATGAAATGTAGATTTTTTGTGAAACTTTGCAAACAAAATTATTTTCTTTTACAATTGTTTTTTCTTTAATGTTTTAGCGACAGACCCTGAAGGAGGTGGGTGAAATTTCAATTGAAATGATGTACATCCCCCCTGAAAGCAAAGCATCTTCTCCTTTGTCGGGACAGCTTCTTGTGAAATGTGTTGAAGGGAAGAATTTACAAGGGACGGAATTGACTGGTACATTTTGTAAATTGTACGTTTTTTTGTTTATTTTATGGAACCTGAGTTTATTTTTAGTTAATTTATGTTTTAATTTGTTACTCCCTGGCAGTAACCAGAATTCCTGTGCAAATAACTTAATAGGCAAATTTGTGCAGGGGGGCCAATATTTTTTGCATGCTTTCATGTTTACCCCATCTGTTTTTTCTTTCATTTTCCGTACTTTACATTGTGCTCAGCGGCGTCTGTTTTTTTTGGGGGGGGGGGAGATTATTTAATTCCGTAGATTATTTTGTATAAGCGTAGAAAATTAGAAAA
>JAYJMH010038877.1:0-15502 GCA_036873815.1 Phacellophora camtschatica | reverse complement strand
GACATTATTCACGGTCAAATCCCTTACAGAATTTCAAACTTTTTGTTTTCATATAATTAACATTATGAACACTAGGAAAATAAAAGTTTGCACACGAACTAACTTTTCGGTGCTAAATCCAAATTCAGGGTCAAAAATTTCATATGATGGAAAATTTAAAAAAATCCAAAACGAGGCTGTTAATTGAAAAGGTGTATTCCAGTGCTCTTTATCAGATAAAAATTGGATTTTTTTAATTCACACAATCAATTGTTAAGCCTTTGTTTGCTTATGACAAAAATATGATGACATAAATTACTAAATTTTTGAAACTGCGAGAAAGGAAGTCACAAGAAACGATTTTTTCTTTTTGTTTCGTTTTGTTTCGTCCACGCAAAACTTGGTTTTTTTTTTCTTTTTTTATATTCCATTATAAATTTTACAAGACAAATTACTTATTACGCTACCTACTAATTTCTCTACGAAACACTACAAGGACGATAATACCACGGGGAGCAATAGACTATGACAACCCCGCAGCAATTAACATAGAAAGAAACAAAACTACCGGGTAAATCAGGAAAGATGTACCACCCGCCCGCAAAGCCGCAACCCAAGAGCCACCCAACCGATTCGCACAATTTGGTAAGATTTGAACGACGTGTAGAAGAGGCTTTAATGAAATTATGTCTAGGCCTCAGTCAAGGAATTGAAGTTAGAACTGAGACGAAACGGGTGTGACCCCCGCGCCACGAATCCCCGAGCAGGCAACACACCGCCCGACCAACCCATTATATAAAAATACACGTAATTACTACTAGAGAAATAGGTCAACCATACAGAACTTTACAAACAAGACACTTTACGAAGACGTACTTGGTGGTTAAGTGAGATATGACTAGAAATGATGTGGTCCTAATCGAATCGACCAGTTTTTTGATGAATTCCAGAGTCAATTCGAGAATATTTCTGTAAAGGTCATTGGGAAAGACTTCGTCACCACATAATAAAAGTTGCGTTAAGACATCGTTTGGAATATTAACATATCCAAGGTCATTGGGAAAGACTTCGTCACCATATAAAAGTTGCGTTAAGACATCGTTTGGAATATTAACATATCCAAGTGGTCGTAGTAATGCTAAAACTCGAGCGAGGAGATTTCGGCGTTGAACCTCAAAAGAAGGGCAATTCAACAAAAAGTGTTCCGTATTCTCTATACCGTCGTTCGTAGGGCACATTGGGATGATGGTATCCCTAAGATTGTGCTTGAACTTGTGAAAGTTCAATTTGCTAAGACCAACCCTAAGTTGAGTAAGATGGGATAGTCCTACTGGGTCATGAATCCCAAAGACAGATTTAGCAGGGGGTGCAAGTTGTTTTCTTAAAAATAGCAATGTTTGGTGCAAGTCTAACCTCTGGACATAGGTCATTCCATTCAGACAGGCAATTTGGATAGAAGTTAGATTGAAATATCTCTGTCCTTGCCCGAATTCGCCCAATGACATCCTGTTTGCGAAGAGAATATTGCGACTGTTGAAGTTGCGGGATCGGATCCGTTGTATATGTGGGGGACAGGTTATTTATGATTTTGTAAAACAAAGTGAGGCGAAAATAGTGCTAACTTAATTAGCTGTAATTTGAGCTATTTTAAATTGTAGAGCCTACATGAAATAAAGAAATAATAATAATAACTGCACTGTACGGTAGATTCTTTATATTTATTTTAAATTATTATGAAATTGTTTAATTATTATTAATAATTCATTAATTAATGACACATTAAAAAAAATGTATTGCAGGCCTTCCTCCTGGAGTTGTAAACATGATTTTTGGGACAGGAAAGTCTGCTGGCTCTGCAATTGTTCTGCACCCTTTGATTCGAGCTATTTCATTCACTGGTTCAACTCCAGTTGGACACTACATACAGGAGAAAGCAGGCCCTCAATGCAAAAAATTATCATTAGAGGTTAGTTTGCACTTTGCACTTCCTTTAATTTTATAATAGTTTACTTTTTTGAGATTATTGAGGGTGGTAAAAGGGGGTGGTAAAAGGGGGTGGATCGGGATCACGAACCTCGAGAGCAAAATTATCAATATCACGTTTCACGAATAAACAAAATTCGGTTCATGCTTCTCACAAAATCTGAGCTGCATTGTTCTTTATTTACTATCTAACATTGTAATTATTTTTTTTTTTGTTACTTTATCTTGCCAGATTTAATCTCACGATAATGCTTTGGACGAGGTCTTAATTGCTTGTTCTGGACCTTGTTCTGGCATTTGAAAAGTATAATTGCTTGTCATTGCATTCCTTGACAACACTGGCTGGCAGTTTCGTGCCAAATTTTACCACAACAGCAACAGAAACTTTGTTCCTTTTCTGATTCTGATCCTAAATCACGGCCACCGAAAATAAGTAAATCATGCTTCACGTCAAAAATATTTGATGAATATCGTTTCACGATGTGTCAATCACGCATCACGAAACACCCTTCACCGCTCATTCTTTGCAAAAGGATCTTTCGTAAAAAGCTTTTAGCAGATTTACGATAGACCAGGGTAGGAAAAGGCACCCGACCGTGTGACCATTGGTCGCAAGAAATATTTTCTAAAAATCACCATTCAGGAAATTTAACAAGTATTTGTTGAAAGTTGCATTGTGTATGACATTAAATTGCCAATTTCTTGCCGGAAATTTGTCGGCTAAATTAAGTGGCTTGCAAGTACAAAAGAATATTTTCTTGCATGACGGTAGACACTGCTCATTTTTGTTCTCTATTTTTTACAATTTAGTTTTTTGATTTAAAGCAATTATTAGCTGTGTATTTATGAATACAAACAATATAAATAAGAAAAATGCCTTACTTTTTGTAGCTGGGAGGAAAGAATGCCGCTTTAGTATTTGAAGATGCAGACTTGAACAAATGTGTGTCAACATGTATTAGGTGAGTTGATAACTTTTAATTTTTTTTCTTTTAGAGTTTTTTTTTGCAATAGTTGTAACTATTTTTAAATGTTTTGATTATTGTGAAATCAAGCTTCACTTTCTGTTGAGGGTTATATTGTTAAGTGTTAAAAAACACACCAAAATTATGAAGAAACTTCACTAAAGCTTTGAGAAGTTTACTTGCTAAACACGAAAATTTATGATACCATATTATGGGTTATAATTGTTTAGGCTTGCAACTTCATTGCTTATAGACCGGGTGTCCCAGTAAAAGGGTGACCGGGTGACCCAGAAAAAGACCGGGTGTCCCAGAAAAAGGCAAAGCTGTGTAGTTCTGTCATTAGCTGTTTAAAAAACAATGCATATTGAAATATGGCTTTGATGGATAATAAAATTCAAAAATAAAATTCAAAAAATTCATTTCAACCTTAGATAAATTCCGCTGAAAGTTTAAAAAATACATCAAAGAAATTCAATTACACAAGCGGTACTTTAGCTCTTTGCTTTTTACTTGCTAACGCCAAAGTACTTTTAGCGGACCAGGAATGAGCGGCCAAAGTTAAGGTGGGAATCATGTAATGAAGCTAGCTTATACATAGATTAAGTGATTAATTTTTCTAACGGCTTTTCCTCTTAGATCAGCATTTTCAAATCAAGGAGAGATATGTCTTTGTACAAGTCGTATTTACGTGCAGAGGTCAATTTATGAAAAGTTTACAAAGTGGTTTGTTGAAAAAGCAAAGTGAGCCTGTTTTCTGGTTTATTTATAATAATTCGTTACTTTCCACAATTACAAATAATATCTTTATGTTGACTTATTTTCCTGTGATTGTTCTTGTGTGTTGATGTTGACCAGGCCAAACATGCATTTGAGTTGGATTTGGTTTATTTATAAGAATTCATTACTTTCCATAATTATAAGCAATATCTTTATGTTGACTTATTTTTCTGTGATTGTTCTTGTGTGTTGATGTTGACCAGACCAAACATGCATTTGAGTTGGAATTTATTTTGCTTAGGGCTATTAAAGTTGGACCCCCAGCAGATGACGGCAATTTCATGGGAGCTCTTGTCAGTAAGGAACATTTACAAAAGGTTAGGCGGTTTTTATCAAGTGTTAATTTCGCATTTTCAAGTTTTAGAATATTCACTTATTTACTGTTTGTAAATTTACTAATATCTAGCTTTTTTCTGTTAATTAAACAATTAATGTTAATACGGATAAATGTTTCAAAATGAAACAAAATCACACACATTAAACTTGTATTTCATTCACCCTCCCAAACCTGCCAGGTTCTAAACCAGCAAACAAAAGAAGAAACCATTACACGACGGTTCGCTACTGAAAACGTCAATCTCTGAGAAGTCTGCCAAAATATCTTGCTTCTTGCAGCAGAAAGTTTGGAAAGTCCTCCAAATCTACCTTTTTCAGAATATTAGAGAAAAGAAATATGGAATTGGTACCAATAAAACTTATTCATAATCTTATAATTTCTTGAAACAGACACTTAGAATGATTACTCTAAATTTACATGATATTTTCTTGGAAATAAAATTTTGTTGTCACACTGTTAATTTTGTCGCTTTCCAAGATTTAATGTATCACATAGATGTATTATTTCTTTTAGGTTAGATCTTATGCTGCTCTTGCGGAAACTGAAGGCGGAACCATACTTTGCGGCGAAGCAATAAATGGACCACTCGATCTACCAATTGAAAATAAAGATGTAAGTTAAAGTTACCATGTACTAATAACATTGTTACTACTTCGTATATCTGAAGAAACGTGATCTCAGATCAGCCAAGCAGACAAGCAGAAACGTAGTTTTGTCTGTTTTGAAAAACTAATTTCCTTAATGCAATGGTATGACGATTGTAGAAACGTAGGTGTAGAGGTTTTGCCCGTGAAGCAACTTCTAACATTTGTAAAAACCAATTGCTGATTCTTTGAAGTTAAAGAATCGGTAAGCTCTCATAATGAATAAAAAACAAGTGAGGCTCGAACATTTTAAGACTTTATGATAAATGTTTTTCAGTAAATATACTACGTGACTTCAATCAACACGCGTGTGCTTGCAATTAACACGCGTGTGCCTACAGAACAACAGAATCTTTTACGTATTTTAAATCATATCCTCAGTTGTGGTTTGTTTTAAATTTATTTTAAATTTATTTTTAAAGGGTTACTTTATTCGCCCAACAGTGGTAGTGGGACTTACTGACGAAGCTAAATGCATGCAAGAAGAAGTTTTTGGTACGTTGCTATTTGCCTTTGTCCTTAACATTATAGTGTTGCCTCATTAACAATATAATGTTGCTTTTACTTTTGTGTGTACTTTCTTTTTTATGTAACGAAAATGTTTCTAAGGATGTATACATCTTTTTTCGTTTGGCAAGGTAGAACGTGGAGGTGGAACCTTTACAAATATAATAGAACGTTATTTTTCATTTTGGCAACGTTTTCAAAAACATTTTATTTTGTTCGTTTGCTATATTAAAAAGACGTGATTTCAAAAATTACTGTCTTCAGCTTGTTTTTAAGCTTTTTAATAGAAATGCAGAAGAATGAAAATGCCTATTTTCTATTTTAAACCTTTCACTCCGGGTAGGGCCTTACATTTTAATTGACAAACAACGTATATTGCATGTGTGCGTGTGCTACCCCCTGCAATATAAAACTTGCATAGGATTTGCCTGTTTAGCAGAAATAAATCCGGGCGTGAAAGGATTAACAAAAACGTGGCAATGGAAGAAAAGTTCTCAACGAAACTTTGATTGTTTATAACCACAAATTTTAATTGAATCAGTAAAAGGAGAAAGCATGACATTTTAAATTCTTGATTGCACCTGTTTAGAGTTTAAATTTTTTCCATTACAGGACCATTTGTTTGCATTGCTCCCTTTGATACAGAAGAAGAGGTACGCCTTAGTTTTATCTGCCTTACATGATTTATAGATAATTTTATGTGCATAATTTCACAGATAATTTTTAAATCATGAATTAACTAATTCACTGCCTCTCGGCACATTTGATGGTTTATGTGGTATGTGGTTATGTTGTATGTGGCAGACACCTTTTTAGTAGTTTGTAGATAAATATACAAGCTATTTTGAAAGGATTTCATAAATACAAAAGATTGTCATTTATGGATTGCCTAGAACTGCGCAGAATAAGAAACTAGTACTGCAATGGCCAATAATTTGAGAAACTCTAGAACTACGCAAAAAATCCATTAAGAAACTATCAAAAATTTATTTTTATAAAAAAACCTGGAGTATGACAGATCGCGTGGCATTGCGTTTGTAAATACTCTACAGAGAAGAAAACCTTTGTTGATCGATTTTTGCATCTTTATTCTTCAGTCGATTGACCGAAAGAATGGGCCTATCCGATACAATTTAAACAAATAACCACTCTTTTTAAATTAAAAGGAATAACGTTTTATGTTTATTTATGTCTGCAAAGAATTGGTGTCTTTTGACTTTGATACACATGTGCTGCTGATCCAAGTGTCTTATAAAAGAAAAACCTTGCTTTACGTGGATCGCATAGAGTATAAACTATTTGTTTGTATTCTTATCAATAAATATGTATTCACTCATTTCTACACTTACGTGGCAGTATATGAATTAATTTAGAAGCTTGTAAATCGATTTACGTAAAAGCAATAAGTGACACATCTTAATCAATTCATGTCAGCCTAGTTCAAATCAGCACTGCTACTTTTGGATATCTAAAACTCAACAAATTGTTTGGTTTCATTTTTTGTTTTCCTTTGACCATGGGAATTCGGACGCCAAAATAGGAGTTAGAGATAATTTTCTACCACAGTAATTGAATCATTCTGCTGTCTTCTCTTTGTAATGTTCTTCCGTTGTTTTGCTTCGCAATTTATTCGACGTTGCGCGGGAGAAGAAATTACAAAGAGAAGACAACGAAATGAAAGGAAAACAACACAAAGAAAATAACAAAGAAATGACCCAATTCATGTGGTAGGAAATTATCTGAAACTACTATTTTGGCGTCCGAATTCCCATGAATTGATCCATAAATGTGTCTTTGAGTTAATTTGCTTTTGTTTCCATTAAAGGTTATCCAAAGAGCCAATGGAGTAAAATACGGTCTTTGCGCAACATTATGGAGTGAAAACGTATCTCGCATTCATCGTGTTGCGCCCCAACTTGAGGTAAAAAAAGCTGGTTCTCTCAAATTTTAGTAAAATTATCTAATACATAATTTTAGTGTCTTTAATGTGCAGTGCTAACTTATTTGTGCAATGATCAAGCGAAACTGTGCAGTGGTGAACAGTACAAATGTGCAGTGATAAAACCGTAAAACATGCAATGATAAATTCTCTGTAGAAAACCCCTTTTTCGGTTGTGCAAATTCTTGTCACTGGTCGTTTTTAGAAAGCGGGGTGACATTTTAAGCCAATCTGAAGGGCGTGGTCAGTAAAATGTCCTCGGTTGAACCTTAGGAACCACTCGTAACTTTTGCTTGCAATCAAAATGTGCAATGATAAATATTTCTTAAAATTTGGTATGGATCTACCTTTTATTCACCGGTATCAACATGTTGCGTAAATTGAACTATTTTTATGAAATTTAAAACGTACTGTAGGCTAAAAGATGAAGTTTGCAAAGATTAATTTGCTCTTGCTTGCATTCTCCCTGAAGATGCTATGTTGCACAATAGAAAATTCTTGAGATTTTAAAATTATCAGGGGGTGAATATTTGAGTATGCATAAAAAAGATGGAGAGATTCCTTGCATTGAACAAAAGTACCATCAAATCAGTTTGATTTGCACATGTATTGTTTTGTTTCTTGAAGATACAGTAAAACCCCGCAAATAAGAAGATAATTTCTTAAAATAAAAACAGACCTGAATTTGGGTGGTATTCTTGCTGTTTTCAGGGTGAGGTTTTTACTTCAAAGGAATCATGTCCTTATGAATCAAATGAAAATACAGCTATACAATATGTATTTGATATACTTGGGGGATTGTTGCTTATGTTGGAGAAAATGGCAGTTTGTTTCAGACAAAGGAGTTATCATATCACATGACTTAGGACCAAACAATTTACTTAACCATTAAAAATTGTTTGAAGTTTGAGTTTTTTCAAATTAAGGTTTGATGGCCATGCTTTCTGACTTTTGTGTCATCTGCTTTTTATTGATTTTTGTATCATCTGATTAGAACATGCGAAGTGATCAGTCTGTATTGGGGTTTTTATCTGTGAGTAATCTTTTCCAAAGAACAGTTTGTTAGATAATTGCAACCAAAATAAAACCAAAACAACTGCAACAAATAAACTAATAATGTGCTTTCAGAAAAGGTCACACTATTGCAGGCTGCTCGTTCGATCCACGGATGCTTGCGGCGAAATAGGGATAAAATAAAGAAACAGGAAAGACGCAAAAAAACGATAAATTCAACAATATTAACAACCAAAATATTGTTGAATTTATGGTTTTTTTTGTGTCATTCCTGTTACTTTAAATAAACTAATTAGTATCTAGAGAATTATCTAAAGAAAAAGCTTTCTAAGTAGATAACCAATCGAGAAAAATATCTTCCATCCTAAAATCTTACATTTTCAGGCTGGCACAGTTTGGTGCAACTGTTGGTTGGTTCGAGATCTTAACATGCCTTTCGGTGGTTTCAAACAATCAGGAATTGGACGCGAAGGATACAAGGACTCCCTCGAGTTTTATACAGAAGTGAAGACGATATGTGTCAAATATTGAATGGAAATGTCGTGAGTTTTTGTTTGCATCACAATTGTAATCAAGTTGGTGGAATTCTAATGCATATCCTTTTCGTCGATTACACGGTTTTTTTTATAAGAAACCAGGCTTCATTAGTGAGGCTTCAAACCTGGCTTTTTTTATAAGGCTTCACTAGTGAAATTTCTTAATTTTGGACCATTTATGACCAATTTTCATTAGTAAAAGTTTCCTAATTGTAAAAAATATAAAAAATTACTTTTCTTTTACTATGAATTCTTTTCTCAACAAAAACTGGGTATATATTGTATAGGATAAAAAGTCCTTACTGAATCAATCATCTCACGTCACGTCCACTCCATTAAAATCATTAAGCATTCTGTAATCTTCACTAAAAATTTCAAAATTACCTCTGTCATTACCTCTTTTTAAAATTTCTATATTAATGAGCGCCCCGGGGCGTTTAAGAGAGGAAATGCGGTAAGTTAAGAATTTTTCATTTATTTTAAATTTTGAAAGTAGGATGAGGAAATGTTTATTTTTTATCGTTTTATAATTTGATCAAAGTCTTCCATCAACAATTGTGTTACTAAAGAAGTTCCTAATTACGTTGAGGAATATGTTCATATCAAAAGACTTTATCAGTATCCTATCTATCCGATGCAAAAGTCTGCTATCTGATGCAAAAGTCTGCTATCCGATGCAAAAGTCTTCTGTCCGATGCTAAAGTCTGCTATCCTTTGAAAACTCCGCGTTATACAAAATTTAGCAAAATTCATTTTCAAAGCATTCAATATCTGACGAAAAAAGATAAATTGGGTCGTGGTGAATATTTTTTGCCAGTGTCCATTTGCATCATCCTTTGTAACATCTGTTTTTTCTTGTGTTTTACTTCATTTATTCTTTGTTGTTCGATTTATTTTGGTATGGTGTAAGGCCTAAAATGGGCTTAAATTATCGATGAATAATAATAAAATGTTTATAATCCAGCATAGGATACATTTGTAGGGGGCATCCATAGAGTACGTAGGTACGTACTGATTTGACTCTTTTTAACCCCCTCCCCATCCCCTCTTGTACGCAAAATAACAATATATCAAGCTGGCAATAACAATAGATCTACGCTTCCGGTTTACCCCCTCCCCCTTGATCCAGCTACGGGTTTGTTTACATTTTAGAATTAGCCAATCACATGACAGAATTTTTATCACGTGTTTATCACGTATTTGAATTTAGATAAATCAGCTGGTAAATGAAATATTAAATTTTAGTTTGTTTACGAATCCTCATTGAATTAGTTAGAGAATGACAATAATAGTAATGATTGAACAAGTCTCGCTTTTTTCTTTCATGTATCCAATAATTTCAATAAATTGACAAAAAAAATTTTATTCAAAGAAAGTTGAACAATTATTTAACAAGCGAATGAAACAATTTACAAGCAGGAAAACGGAATTTTTAGCTTGTATTTTTCCTTTATATTTTTTTAATTTTGTTTTCTTTGAACAATGCATTTACAAAGAAACACAAATTCATTCGATTCGAATTTCATAGTATTGTAAATATGTAAAAGTATGAATTGAAATGAGCATCTTTGAATGTTCAAGTCCCAGCTTTTATATTGGAAGGATATCCCAAGTTATAGCCTTACTTGTTTGCTAACAACAAGGCTTTTCGATATTTTTCAATTTCAGCCAAAACGGTTGGTTGATAACCTTCTTTTTTGCTAAAAACAAGGCTAATTCAAAATTTCCCACTTGCCTAAACGGTAAGGTTTTTGCCTTGCATTTGGCTGAAAACAGTGCTGGTCCAAATTGCTTGATTTTGGTGATGCCTTACTTTTAACCTTGCGTTGAACTTTAATTTTTGGCTAAAGAGCAAGGCTATTTCAAAATTTCCCATTTTCGGTCGAAGTGGCAATGTGATATCCTTACCGTTAGGCAAAAACAGAACTATTTCATAACAGCTACTTCTGAAAGACAGCTTCCAAAACAGCTGTGAAAGACAGCTTCCAAAATGGTAAGATTTTTGGCTAAAAACGAACTTTTTTACATTGGCTAATTTTGGCTGAAATTGTAAGGTTATGGTTATAGACAGATCGGTCATTTTTCAAGTTCCTAAATCCAAAAAAGCGCTTAAAAATATATTCCCTTTATAGGTAAAATTTCCAAAATATTTAACCGTCAAGATGTAATCAGAAAAAAGAGCATGTCTTTGAAAAGAAAATTAGCAATCAAGATTACTGTTTCTTCAAATGATCCCTTCGTGCGATGTATGCGAAGTAATAAAAATTGGAGAACAGTCCCATCATACTGATTGTGTAAAAAATTCCATAAACACAGAAGCCATGATATAAGTAGCCAAGTGTGCATTCGATTAATCCTAAGACGAACTGGAATATCTGCAGTTGTGTTAGTCGCTTTTTCCATATGATGTTGACATTAGATTCCATGGCTGAATATGCATAGTAAGAATACAAAAATACGTGTACCATCGAATTCAAAGCGATCATTGCTCCGATTGGAGGCCATGGAGCAAATTTATGCGAATAGTCACCAAGAAGCAAAATGGTAGAATGGTGATAAACCTAAAAGTTTGATGATAATGTCACATGATTACATTTTGCACAGGAAAGACCATATGCCCCATTGGCCATAAAAAGTTTTATTTAAAGCGTCATACATTTTGCACAGGATGTAAATGCACAAAATTCATTATAATTTATTATAATTTAATATATTAAAAATTAATTATAAATTTAAGATAATTCAACTAACGTTTAGTTTTTAATTCAGGTATAGTCTGTAAGTGCTACCCAGTGCCGTCGGAATCTCTTCCAGATTGGGGGCTTACCCTTTTTCTTTAAATTATTGGGGGCTACAAAACCCTTGCTCCCGATTTCGACGGAACTGCTACCTTCTCTTTAACATGTGTGAAAGCTTGATAATCTCGACTCGCAGCAGCATTCAATTAGAATTACAACCCACTCTAAAGGGTAGTAACAACTTGAGATGGTAGTATGATTTCTATAAATTGGGCCATTTGGCGAGACCCTCAACCCAACCGGACCCCCTGTTAGGCCACAATGGGTGCATCCTTCCCCCGTGTCTAAAAACTTTAAGTAAAAAATTCTGCTGAAAACAAACCGATAAATTTTGTACAGCTAGATGAAAAGGATTCGCCAAAAATGGGAGGTGTCCTAAATCCAATTTCTAACCTTTACGAAACATTTTTCAAAAATCAAACACATGAGTCACCATAATCTGGGATCCAATGCCTCTCAAATAAAAAGAATGAAAACGTTTTTCACTTTTTTTATTTTATCTTTTTACATTATTTTTTAATATCGAGGCTCTGGTTCCCAGTGTAGAGACACTACTGCTAGTAAAGAAAGTTTAAACTGAAATCAAAAACTCAACTTACGTGTAAACATGAAATCTGTCTTTGCTTGTGCCTCAATATCATGAAAACTGTGTCCAATAGCTCAACGTGTTTCGATATCAAATAGACGAACATCCCTGCCTTGACAAAGCTGTCGTGCTTCATTTCAAACAAGGTACCCGAATCGACGACTCCGTAGCAAAGAAGCAGAAATGACTGTAGACTCAAGGCCATGCAAATAACATTGTGAATGACGAGAACCTGTATGGAATTTGTTTATTTATTTCATGTTAGCGTTGAGTCGCGGGCTTTAGAAAAAGTAAAGTTTTCATTTTATCCCCCACTTCGATTTATCTCATTCTACCTCTGTCTTACATTCCGTGTTTTTATTTTTGTCACAGCCCTTGTACCCCTGTGACTGCACAAAACAAAACATGGAATGTGAGGCAGGTAGAACAAGAAAAATTGACAAATTAATAAAATTGATCACTACTTTAACTAAAGCTGGTTGTGGAATTTTATATTTCTGTTTATACATGAGTGTTATAGAAACAACTTCAACTGAAAGTTTCATACCTTGTGTTGCTAACAGAGGAAAATTTTGTAACAATAGTAAAATTGACACACTAGTTTCAAAGCGATTATCCCTTGAGAACAAAACAAAACTCTCTCAACTGGAAAATGAAAACAAACTGTTGCAGAGAAAATATTTTTTGTTCTCTCAAGCGATAACGCTTTGATACCAGTGTTCCAATTTCACTATTGTTAAAAAAATCGCCTCTCTTTGCGTTGCGTGGAAAACTCGGGTCAAGAATCGCCGAGAACTTGTCGAATTACAGTACACCGAATGAAACTAAAAATTCTGAATAGGAGACTTGATAATGACCATCAGCCAGCCAGGAAAACAGGGGGTTTCTCCAGATATCTCCGGTGTCGAGCAAAGTCAAAACAATGGAAGAATAATTCGGGATGCTGAAATTTGCTTTAGAGGTTTTTCAAAATTGGCAAATCTTGGCAAAAGTAGTAAGGTTGTAGCCTTACTTTTTCGAGCAAAACGATTTTTTCGAAAATTGGGTAACTTTACCTAAAATGGTGAGGCTATAGCCTTACGTTTTGGCTAAAAAATTGTTTTTTAAAAATGTTCCAATCTTGGTGAAAATAGTAAGGTTATAGCCTTACTGTTTCGAGGAAAACGAAATGGTCATGGTAAGGTTATTTGCCTAAAATGGTAAGGTTATAGTCTTACATTTTGGCTGAAGTAGAAGTTTTTAAAAATTAGTAAATCTTGGTGAAAGTAGTAAGGTTATAACCTTATTTTTTCGAGGAAAATGACGCTTTCAAAAACTGGGTAATTTTGCTTAAAATTGTAAGGTTATAGCCTAACGTTTTGGTTGAAATAAAAGTTTTTTAAAATTGGAAAATCTTGGTGAAAGTAGTAAGGTTATAGCCTTAGTTCTTCGAGGGAAGCGACGTTCTCAAAAAGTGGATAATTTTGCCTCAAATGGTAAGGTTATAGCCTTATATTTTGGCTCAAATAGTAGTTTTTTAAAATTGGGTAATATTGGTGATGGTAAGGTTATGGCCTTATTTTTTCGGAAATGGTAAGGTTATAGCCTAAACTTTTTCGAGGAAAACGACGCTTTCAAAACATTGAGTAACTTTGCCTAAAATGGTAAGGTTATAGCCTTACGTTTTGCTAAAAATTGTATTTTTTTAAATTGGCTAATCTTGGTGTAAACAGGAAAAGGACGTTTTCAAAAGTTGGGTAACTCTACCTAAAATGGTAAGGCTGTAGCCTTATGTTTTGGCTAAAACGTATGTTTTAAAAATGTTCTAATCTTGGTGAAAATAGTAAGGTTATAGCGTTACTTTTTCGAGGAAAATAACGTTTTCAAGAACTGGGTAATTTTACCTAAAATGGTAAGGTTATAGCCTTACCTTTTGGCTGAAATAGAATTTTTCTAAATTGGCAAAACGTGGTGAAAAAAGTAAGGTTACAGCCTTACTTTTTCGAGAAAAACGAGGCTTTCGAAAATTGGGTGACTTTGCCGAAAATTGTAAGGTTATAGCCTTATGTTTTGGCTAAAAAATGAGTTTTTTAAAATTGGCAAATTTTGGTGAAAGTAGTAAGATTATTGCCTTACTTTTTCGCGGAAAAAGACGTTTTCAAAAATTGGGTAACTTAACCTAGAATGGTAAGGCTACAGCCTTACTTTTTCGAGGAAAATGACGTTTTCAAAATGTGGGTAATTTTGCCTAAATTATTAAGGTCATAGCCTTATGTTTTGGCTAAAAAATAAGTTTTTAAAAAATGTTCTAATCTTGGTAAAAGTAGTAAGGTTATAGCCTTACTTTTTCGCGGAAAAAGACGTTTTCAAAATGTGGGTAATTTTGTCTAAATTGTTAAGGTTATAGCCTTATGTTTTCGCTAAAAAATAAGTTTTTAAAAATGTTCTAATCTTGGTGAAAATAGTAAGGTTATAGCCTTACTTTTTCAAGGAAAACGACGTTTTCAAAATGTGGGTAATTTTGCCTAAAATGGTAAGGTTATAGCCTTATGTTTTGGTTAAAAAATGAGTTTTTTAAAATTGGCAAATTTTGGTGAAAGTAGTAAGGTTATTGCCCTACTATTTCATGGAAAACGACCTTTTCAAAAACTGGGTAATTTTGCTAAAATGGTAAGGTTATAGCCCTAAGATTTGGCTGAAGAGAAGTTTTTTAAAATTCGCAAATCTTGGTAAAAGTAGTAAGGTTATTGCCCTACTATTTCAAGGAAAACGACGTTTTCAAAAACTGGGTAATTTTGCCTAAAATGGTAAGGCTATAACCTTACTTTTTCGCGGAAAAGGACGTTTTCAAAATGTGGGTAATTTTGTCTAAATTGTTAAGGTTATAGCCTTATGTTTTGGCTAAAAATTAAATTTTTAAAAAATGTTCTAATCTTGGTGAAAATAGTAAGGTTATAGCCTTACTTTTTCGAGGAAAACGACGTCTTCAAAATGTGGGTAATTTTGCCTAAAATGGTAAGGTTATAGCCTTACATTTTGGCTGAAATAGAATATTTTTAAATTGGCAAAACTTGGTGAAAGTAGCAAGGTTACAGCCTTACTTTTTCGAGAAAAACGACGCTTTGAAAATTGGGTGACTTTGCCTAAAATTGTAAGGTTATAGCCTTATGTTTTGGCTAAAAAATGAGTTTCTTAAAATTGGCAAATTTTGGTGAAAGTAGTAAGATTATTGCCTTACTATTTCATGGAAAACGACGTTTTCAAAAACTGGGTAATTTTGCCTAAAATGGTAAGGCTATAGCCTTACTTTTTCGCGGAAAAGGACGTTTTCAAAATGTGGCTAATTTTGCCTAAAAGGCAAGGTTATAGCCTTATGTTTTGGCTAAAAAATAAGTTTTTAAAAATGTTCTAATCTTGGTGAAAATAGTAAGGTTATAGCCTTACTTTTTCAAGGAAAA
>JAYJMH010038876.1:0-39460 GCA_036873815.1 Phacellophora camtschatica | reverse complement strand
CTTCCTCTCGATGTGACCACACCTCGTGATTCATTTTGCCTTTGCCTGGAATTACAGAGAGTTAGCAGCTCTCCTCAGACTTTCGTAGCATGTATGACCTTGGTGGGATTCGAACCCACGACCTTGAGGTTATGAGTCCGGCGCCTTAACCACTAGGCCATGCTTCTCTTCTTCATCAATTTATGTTTTATGCGAAGGCGGAAACGAGCAATGGGCGATAGGACTCTACCAGGTGCCAGTAGTAAATATTTTCCAAAAAGGTTTTGGAGTGTGGAGTCTGTTTTTGAACACGATAACAACAAACAAATTAAAAAAAGAAACGAAACAGTGAACGTAACTCACCTCTTCAAAACTTAGAAACATGAGACACACAGCAAGGTCGCTACACGCAGAGGAGAAGTCCTTGCCACCCAAAGTTAAATTTTCATATGGCTTGTTGAAAAACGTTTCAGAGACATCCCTCCCAGCGTGCTGGATTGCATTACTGAGTATTGCTTCCATGCTTGCAGTCGGTACAGTTCTGAAAGTATCTGCAATATTTAACAGACCTTCTACATCATTGTACTTATGAAATGTCCTGCAAAAAATGAAGTTATTTAAACATTTTTTCACTTATTCAGAATATTGTTGAATCGTGCATACATACACTACAATGCTTGTAAAACGTTTTGCAACATTTGAATAAATTTTTCAACTGGAATTCCTTTTTCTTTCCAGTACTCCGGTGAATCGTCTTTCTAAAAAAACCGCAAACTTTATAGTACAACCTAAATTTTCCTTCTGGTACTCTAGTGAATTTTCTTTGCAAACCAACAAAATACTTTATAATACAACCAAAATTTTCTTTCTGATACTCCAGTAAATTTTCTTTTTCAAATTTGGAGGGCCTTGGCGATTCCATCGACGTAGCCATGTGCAAGGAAAGGCGAGAGCGGGGAACGTGGGCTTTTTTCAAATACCAGTTTTGGGGCCACATTATTTGCACCTTTTCAGAACTAATTTCATTGTGCAGTGGAGAAATACTCAATGAAAATGAACAACATACATGGGCGAATCCAACAAAAAATCTGAGTACGCTCTAGGAACCCCGTGAACTGGGCGGACACATGGGGCCGAGCCCCTTGGGTATGAGAGGGTCTCTAAAATTTTCAAAAAAAGACTATGTTCTAATCTTACGAATTGGAACCTTTTTGTCAAGTTCAGAAAACATTACCTCTACAAAAATTTGAATGTGAAAAGTTGAAAGGTACCTTCACCCATCTCTCATTTCAGGCATCGCATGGGCAATAAAAATGCCATTATAAAACAACAACAAATTCTAACAATAACGACGACAACAAGTCATAACAAACCTCTTCACTGCTTCTATTTCCTCATTGGACAAACCTGCGTATCCAACTTTCCCCATACTCATCAAAGGCCACAATGTCGCCATCTACAAAATAAATCATTTATAGAAATTACACATAAGATCGAATGTAATTGATTGATTATAAGACGACGACAGCTTTATTTCCTTGAATCAGATCATTAACTTTATGAATTATGGGAGTTTTATTTTTATAATTTTATTTCATTTAATGCTTTTATGGATCTTCAATGTTTCTATTTTATTTATTTTTATAAATTCAATTGTCCAGTACACTAACTTTAAACTCCAGAAGTGACTGAACCAGTACGAATGTCAGAATATTTTATTCAATTTCTCCCAAATTTGTACAAACTTTTTACCCTGGACCTTTTACCCAAATTTCCCTGGATTTTTTACCCAAATTTCCCAGAATTTTTACCTAAATTTCACCGAATTAATTACCAAAATTTCTCCGAATTTTAACCGTGGTGGCTGATTATTGCGGGGGGGGGGGGTAAGATGAAACACCAAATAACGATGCCTCTAAATTAGTTGTCTTGTCGTTGTTTCTTTCAGTTTCCCTTATACATGAACAGGAAAATATTGGTATTTGTTTTTAATTCGATTGATTGTGATTTTCGTTAGGGATATGAACCCAATGTTCAGAAATCAATGGTATGATAGACAATTTTAAATGGGGCTTGTAGAAATGACTGGGATCAAACATTGACAAATTCAGTGCTGAGCTTGATAACAATATTCTGCGCATACGCCAGTTGCAGTTAAATAAAATGTGCATGCGCAAAGTAAAATCCCAATAATATTACAAACATAAATCTAGCGAAAAGGAATGTTTATGAGTACATTATCCTGCGTTGGATTATAAGTAAAAACGTGCGTTAGTCAATAACTCACAACAACAGCAACAAATCCTGTTACATTCACATGCCCAATTAAAAAAATGTCTATCACACCATTTCTGACTACGAGTAGGGTCACACCCATCATTTTTTTAATTTATTTTAATTCATGTAAAAACGTTTACAATATATCTTACATTCTACTATACTTTCCTAATTACTTTACAACACTACAGGGACGATACCATATGGAGCGAAAGACAATAACTACCCCATGGCAAATATATAAAGACAATCAACGTTAATCTACACACAACTACCCTACGATCGAATAAAAACTAATAGATACTATACTAGATTCTGTCTAACATTAGATGTCATGTCAGGGTTGCGATGAATTTTAGATGTCACGAGGGCAAAAAAGACCTGACATTTAACGTAAAACAGAATTTACAAAGAAAATGAACATTTACATTGAACTTGGCGACTGCTTTGTACATAACTGAAGTCCCAACATATCTCAGTCAAACCGACCAGTTTCGTGAATGAAACGTAAGGTCAATTAAAGTATATTTCTGTTCAAGTCATTAGAGAGGTATTGATCGTAACAATTCAATAATTCCAGCGAGGAGATCTCGACCTTGAACATCAAAAGAAGGGCAGAGCAACAAAAAGTGCTCCGTACCCTGTATGCCATCGCTTGTTAGGCACATTGGGTTTATGGTACCCACTTTTCATACCTTCATGAAAATCATAACCATTGTTATTTTATTCCTTCAAGTGGTAGTGACAGCCCCATTTTTAGCTCTCTCTGCTCGTGAACAAAGAAAGAACTTTCAAAAATTTCAATAACAAATTTAAATTGTGATTTTGGACTAAGAAGTTTCGTTGGTTGGGAGGAAGAAGTTTTGTTGGTTGGCAGGAAAAACTTTTGAAAAGCAAAATATGTCAATTCGATGAATTGCAATTCGATGAACAGGAACCATGCACTGCGGTAAGTGAAAACTGAAGCTTATAGCAAGTGGGTGTCACCATAATTAGAAAAAACAGAAAAATTAAGTTTTTGGTTTTTGAGGAAAAAACCTAGCTTTTCTGCAGAAAATTCTAGTTTCTCATAGAAAAGCTAGGTTTTTCCACTTTTTTTGGAAAACTAGGTTTTTTGTTTCCAATCGCAATTAGATCAGAATCCTTCTTAAATATTTGCCATCAGTGTGAATGAAGGAACGTGCAACGTCTAGTGTAGATAAACTTAGGCATTTAGAATATGGACAAAAATTTCTCAACACCCTAGGATCGCTTTATTTGTTTATCGTTTCATTGATATATTTGTTCGTTCTTGCAAATATTTATTTGTTTATGCCAATTAGCTTGTTTGTGTTGTATGTAGTTTATTCGTTTTTTCTCGTTTATTTATTTTGTCATTCTTGCAAATATTAATTTTTTTACCTGTTACCCCCAGCCATTTTGTAGATTTGCAGAAAAAGAGCATAATACAATTGGGATACCACGCGGAAGGGTAATGTTAAACAAATATAATCTACTCACGCGTCTCTATATGCTCCGTCCTTGTTCATGGTCCTACTGTAAAGCTGCTGGTAGATGAGAACTGTGGCGACAGAAGAGGAAGCCTTGTGGCGACCATTCTTCGATAAATCAAGGTGAAAAAATTTCGTTCACAGACGGATGGAGAACAAAGTGATTAAGCAAAGTGGAAGAGATGAGTCCAGAACAGTGGAATGGATGGAGCAGAAAGCCATTAATGTGGGAACAATGGCAAAAGAGCTGGAAGCACGGTGGCTTAAAGCAAAAGACGTTGAATTTTATCGATGTAAAAGAGGCAAAGTTGCAAATCGAGTTGGCGCTGCACAGACAAAAGTTAAATCGGGAGCGAGGAAGAGAATCGAAAAGTCCCTAAGAGGGACGTGAAGGGCTGCTAACTGCACGGAAGCGGTGCGCGACGCCTATTGTTTCACTGGGAAAATCACACGGATTCCCCACTCCCGTAGATAGGCATCTTAGTAATAGTAGATTTTTTACGGCCCCCAAGGGAGTATTCGGGGTGTCAAGAAAGTGTGCTTTTGGCGCGGATGCTGAAAAATGGGAGAAGAAAGTGCGGTATCACCAGTTTCATTCCTGAATAATTCCACCCCCTTTCAAGGAAATAAACGTCACTTCCAAATAAAAATGCAAAAGTGAACTTATCCCCCTCCCCCCTCTCCCAACGAAAAGAAATTTACGTAAAAGTAAGGAATGAAAAAAAATTTGTAAGAGTAAGGAAATGCATAAAACTCACGGACTACAATTTTTTATAAATGTTAACTCATCCCCCTCAAGGAAATATAAACATTGCTTCCAAATAAAAAAGAATTAAATTAAACTTTCCAATTTCCATCTCTCTACACCATAAACAACGGTAATATCTTCTTTTCTTTATTTATTTGGAAGTAACGTTTATTTCCTTGAAAGGGGGTGGGGAGGGTTGAGAAATGAGTTAACATTTAGTCCGTGAGTTTTATACATTTCCTTACTTTTTCTAATTATTTTTTTTGAATTCTTTCTGAAATGGAAATCTTGGTTATATCTGTTATGTTGTCGTGAACGACGTCTTTTGTGCGAGCTTGGAGATGAAAATGAAATAGAATAAAGCAATTAGTAATGCAAGCAGAAAGGAAAAACAAAATCTTTTCTTCTTTACAATATTGTTGTGAACAACAAATTAAGGAGAGCACCCCCCCCCCAAAACTACAAAATGAAAATTTAGAAAGTTTATGTACCAAAAAAGTTAAGGAAAGATAAGCGGGTGAAGGAAGTAATGGAGGTACCATGTTCGAGACAATAGGCAGTCGAGATGGCGGATGTGAACTGTCTTGTTTTTCCATTCTTCCTTCATCAACTATTAAAGAAATGTGATTCAGAAAAAATCCATCTGTACTCTTTTCGATTTTGACCAATAACATTCTGTACAACAGCTTCAACGTGCATAAATCCCAAACCACAAACTTTATGCGATGCGAGGATCGTCCAACGCCAACTCGATACCTGCAGAGCACTCTTCTCTACGCTTTCCTTAATTCTGCGGTACGGATTCCCGCGTCAGGTCACAGCGTGTCTTCAAAGCGTGCACATTTCCTCCCCTGCGTCGTGGTTCCTTCACTGGCTCCCATAAGATGCTAGCTCTAGATGCTGTAACATGCTCTAGATGCCTGACACAATTACAGTCAGTTTCACTCTTCTTTCCAGTTCCATACTTCTTCCCCAAAAACTTTATAAAACGGTTTTATGACTAAAACATTAGAGACAGGCAACAGAAAACGCACATTTGTTTTTTCATTCCTTCGTAAACAATTAAAGAAAAAAAGTCTGATCTACTTGGTATCTACACCCAACTCTTATTTCCAGTTCACTGTGGACTCTTCATGATAAACTATAAAACTTGAAAAACAAATGAGTATACCCTATAATAGAATACTACAATAGTATTTCTCTAAGAAACGACACCACCGCGATTAACCAAACTCTTATCGATTGAAAAAGAAATTGCCAAAAACAGAATGATTGCAAATGCTTAAATTGAATGTTAGAGACTTTTTGTTAAAAGGAATTTACATAACAGAAATAGAATGCAGTTATTCGAGATTGACGTGCAAAGGAACTTTTTCAAGTTGAGAAAACAAACTTTACAGCGTTTTTCGCTTCTGGGTGCTGCATGACTTGTCAAAAACGAACAAAACTTGTAAAAAATCGTTTCACCGCCTCAAGCCATTAAATGCAACTTCAAACTTCAGGCCCTTTACTGAAAATTTTTATTTTATTCTCAATTAAACCCTAGTCAATATAAATTTTGAAGTGTCTTTAGTGAAGTGTTTAGAACATGTTTTTGCGCCTGTTGTTCAAATGTTAGTTTTTATATAAGCGATATGAAAAAATGCTCTCAGCAAAACTTCAAACAGAAATATTTTGCTCAGTTCACAAAAATGAAAATTTCGCGACACTAATTTGATATTGTTTTAAATAATTATAAAAAGTTTGAATTAACCATTCCATGTTCAACTAAATTCACCAACAATCGTTATGACGAGACAATAGTAAAAATGACACTCGAGTCAAGACAAAAGGCAATAATAAAATTAGATAAATAATAAGAATAACGTTACCCTATCTTACAAGATTCGTCGCAAAGAAACGAGTCAGTTTTACAGTGATGATTGATGAGTAAAAATTTTTAACCTATACAAAGAAATGTAAGAAATAACTAATACTTTCTAAGCCATAAAAATTGTTTGAATTTGAAAGCAACAACACTCGATAGTTCACTACGTCTAGTTCGAGATCAACTAAATTCGAAAATCGAACAATGAACAACGAGAATCTTTACGCTCAGTTCCAAATAAAAGTGTGAAGAAAATGATCTCTCTGACAGATGTTTTTCTCTGTGAAATCAGTGAGTAAAATTTTCTGTGTTTACATTTATTGAAATTGAACAAAAATCAATCTTGTGCATACAGTTTGTCCTAAGTTTCAAGCAACACGACTCAGTTTAAATTTGAAAAAAAAAAATGCGTGCATTAGACACCAAAAGTAATGAAAACGAATGCGTAACTTAAAAAACCACTGTCTTTGAGGTTGCCGGTAACGCCAGACATATGACCTCCCAACAAAACCAGTCAAGTTAAGCACAGGTCAAATTTCGCAGTTCAAAAGTGACAGTTCATGGTTCAAAGATCAGTATCAAACCAAGCATGACCACCTCCTTGTGGTTGCTGTTGCTGCTGCTGCTGCTGCTGTTGCTGCATATATCCGAAATTGGGATCATACTGTTGCTGATGATATTGCGGTGCGGGTTGAGGCGTTTGTGAAGAAGGAGTGTACAGTTCGTCTTGATAAGTTTGGGCAGTGAGGATGTCAGCCATCTGCGTATCGCCAGGCTATATACAATTAAAATATTTCAATTACACATTAAGATATGTGTGAAAAGTCTTAATCAATGTGAAATCTCTTGATAATGTTCTGAGTGACAATCTTAAGTGCTGGAAAACGCAAAAGCTTTTTTGAATAATTTATCGTTTCAGTGTCATGTACGACTTTATAAAAAGTATGTAACTTTAGAGTAAGCTACCAAATCAACTGGTGAATGCAACAATATAAAATTATCTTCCCTTCTTGACTTTTCCATATTTTACACGATATTTTCTGTACTTTAAACTTTTAATAAATTAGATTTGCTTGTTTCATAATCCGAAGTGTTTTTTGAAGTTTAAAGATAATTTAAACACCTATATTTATATGGTAAATTTCCTCACCTCCCACGGCATATCGTCACGGAATAGAGAGCTGGTCAATTCAACGGAAAGCCTTTTCTTGTAGTCCTGAGATTTGTCTTCTGACATTCTGAATAACACGGCCGCAGCATAAGCAGCAATGCCTTCGTTTCTCGAATGAAGCAGCTCAGTTAAAATCTGAGTGGCACCCTCTCTTTCAATGGCGTCAGCCCCATCTTTATCTTGTGCAAGCTCACACAACACGCCAGCGGCTACCCTGACAACGTTTTCCACATCAGAATAAAGAAGCTGCAAAAATAATTTTGTTGAATACTTTCACACCCTGATCTATTTCCGATTAAGAGGCAAATCCTACGTAAGTTTCATTTTGTAGGGGGTACCACATACAAACCAACTTAATTCCAAAAGATAAGCTTACGTTGAAATATTAAAAATTACTGAAAAGTTCTATCCACATTTACCTCCTGAAAATACGAAGTGTTACATTGTTTATCAACCGGCCATATGACCCTTCCCGGGTGAAATGATTAAATATCTTTCAGCGAACAAACATGAACAACACTAACCCATCCCTGAAACTAAGAAGTTTCTTTTAATCCTTCAATGATCAATGACCTTTTTAAATTCATTTCAAATTCACAGACAAATCATATCTAAATTTCTTTTTGCAGGGTGTAACACATGCGAACCAACTTAACTTGAAAAATAAACTTACGTTGAAATGTCTAAATCATAAATGTAGTTGTGTCTGTATTTACCCATTGAAAATATGATGTTTTACATTGTTTAGCTATGTGCCTTATGACTCTTTCAGGGGTGAAAAGACTAATTGCTCTCCACTGGCTCATCTTTCAATATAATCTCATCTTTCACACAGTGATGCCCTTCTTTCAGCTACACTACTACTAAAAATAAACGTACTAAATATATTTTGCTATAATTCACGTTGCTAATACAAATCTCTCGTCCTAGATTGTCTACGTTGCTGCTCTTTCAAGTGGTTGGAAACGGTCCACTATTTAAAGTATTTTGTCAAAACACTAGAGCATTGCTAGCTGACAAATTACAATTGGACCACTGTCATTCTAAACTCCTTTTCTCGATTAAAGCATTGCAAAACGTTTGTTCGAAATATAGCCCCAAACCCTTTGGGTGGAGCTGCTGAACTTTAGCCTATCTGTACGGAACCACTAATCAATTATGTAATACAATATAAGCCTACCTGGACGAAAGTGGGAATGCAGTTCAATCCACGAATGATGTTTCTGTTATGAGCCTCCCTGGCTAGAATGTGCAATGCACCAACAGTTCCCTCAACGATCTCTTCCATCCGTACACCATCTTGCATGCTGTGTGCTCCAGGGCCACGTTTCTTTATATCTGAAAAAGAACAACATTTTGAAGCTCCCTCGTGCATACATTGACTGACCAATCACAGCAAGCACCAATTCATGTTATGAGGTAAATAAAAGATGACGATTATGATAAATAAATAAACAAATAAATAAAATATTTTAGAAATATTATATATATACTAAAAATTAACATATATACTAAATAAATTTTGCTATTATTCACAGCGAATTGAAAATACAAATTGTATTTCCTATGTTGCTTTTAAAATAAAATAGTTTGAAAACAAGAGAAGCATAGCATCAATGTAATTTACAAAGTTAAAACTACAACAATTATAAGCAAAATGAGCTTGCTTCCAGCTAAAATCTTTTGCGAGATTATTTTGTATCTATTTGAAAAATCAGTCTTTAAAATGAAAGTGAATAAACTTCTCATACCATGATATGCTTTCATTTGCAACTGGACAAGTCGGGGCAATCCTCCTTGGTCCCGAATTGGTGCGTGATTGGCTGGGCACAAGGCCAAATTGCGCAGAAGTCCAACTACTGCCTTTATCAAAGGCCACCTTGACGGTGGGTTCAATAGTTTGATCAAAACAGGCAATCCAAAGTGAAGACGAACAGCATTCTGAGCAACTTCAGCGTCAGGGTGTCGGCTTGTTAAATGACGTAATGCACAAACAGCTGGTTCTGTTATTTCCTCTCTGTCCCCTGCTTGTACACATGTTCTCACCAAAGCTTCAATGCCACCAACTTGGCAGCAGACTTGCTGTTTGTTTAAAAATAAGTTCCAAAAATGAATACAAAAAAATTACAATTTATGAAAGTTACTCAAATTTGTGCAAAAGTAATTTCTAAAAAAGTCCTCTTGATTAGAAAATACATAACGTGCAAAATAAATAAAAATTTAAAAACAGCAATAATGTATTTGCACATACCTTGCTCCTTGGATTATTACATGTCAAATTCGAGAGAATGCCAGCTGCACACGTAACAACATTGATATCATTTGCAGACAACAACTGAACAAGCATTTGCAATAATCCATCCAAACCATCTTGTTTTGTGGCAACATCAGACAAATTCCGCAATGTCCATAAGCAATTCTGCACCAATCTGTTGCTCTGGTGTGACAAATGATTTGCAAGAGCTTGCATGCCACCGGCCTAAAATTTCAAATGTCATTTAAACTACATATATGCTGCTGTTTTTCTATTTTTTAAAAGTAAAGACTTCTGCAAATTAAAAAATAATTAATAATTGCTCCAATTAAATCTTGGAAGATAATTTTACGTATAGACTCACAACTCCCTCAAAATAATTAAAGTTCAAAATAAGCCATTTGGTATACTGAACATTAGCCGGGGGTGTACAGATGGAAATTTAATATTTTAATTTTTCATGAATCTTTAAACCTTTTTATGCATGCTTCCATATTCACCCTCCCCACTGTTATACCTTCCTTGTCGTATTATTCTCCATTGTGCACAAATCGCGTATTCAAGGGGTAATGACTTAAATTCTAATTGATTTTCTTTTGAACAAACCGTTTAAAAAAATCTGCTGCTGTTACGATTCCCTACGTGACTAGAGCTTTAAATTATAGAAAAAACAAATTGACACAAATAAATGTAGTTATATACAATTTCCTGAAATAACCAAGACAAGCCATCAATGAAAACTTGTGATACACACCTCTACAATGGCTGGCTTGTTACTTGAGCAGACAGACAAAACCTTCAGCACTCTGCATGTTGTGTAGAGTAATTTTTCGTATGTGTAGCTCTTCATGATGCGAACAAGTTCAGCAGGTCCACCTGATGCAAGAATGATCAACTTGCTCTCTTGGTTGCCGTAAGCAAGAATTTGTAGACAATCTGAAAAAAATTGTGAGTTCACCATATGAAAATTGTTTAGTTCCTCTGAAAAGCAGCTTCAAGTATACAGTGTATACGAAATAATAACTGTGAAAAGCTGTCAGATGTATGTTTGTGATTTAAGAATTTTCGAACGAAATCTGTGTTTTATACGAATCTATATGTTGAAAACTCTTGAAATGAATTGAAATTCCGCTTGCATCTCTCTAAAATTTAACCGAGTATATTTAATTCTTGAAAACACTTCACGCACAATTGTTTCTATTTCCATCTCTAATAACAGATCAACAAGTTTTGTCTCAGATTGGATTAAAACTCTGATTAGACTAAAAATATGTAAATTCAACCTGCAGAAAGTAGCACATCAAACTTCCTTCCTTCAATGCATAAACGTGTGTTAAATATGGTCCTTCCAGGGTTGAACTATGGTCCTTCCAGGGTTTTAAGATTAACTGTTAAACCGTACCTGTTACAATTGCCAAAAACTTGACATTTGTTTTCTGCAATAGAGCGACCATTTTCTGCAATCCACCAGCAAGTCTGACGGCCATCTTTGCTCCTTCTTGATGCAAAAGCAAATTGTGTAGTGTTGTAATTGCATAGAAAAGGACAGCTTCAATTGGCGAACTCAGCAAACGTACTAGTGCAGGAATACCGCCAGATTTAAATATCGCCAATAATCCTTGCCTGAGAAAAAACCGAAAGATCCACGTCATGTTCTTATTGCTAAGAAAAAATCCTGATGCTAAGCCAATTACAAAAATCTCTTTGAAACATTTTAGCATAGCAGTAAGTAAGGTTCCTACGATCAGTAACAATTAAGATTTTTCTTTAATATATAAAATGAAATCCAGCTTGAACCGATCCAGGTTATCAAAGGCTAGACTTGAATACAATTTGAATACAAATGCAGTTTAAAGTTAAAGTTTGATTGTCTTGCATAAAGCAGGATTTACTGAGCCGGTGTGAATGTGGTACTAGAAATGGAAGGAGTAAAATTTTTGTGGATCACTTAAAAACATTCGGAGACATCTATAAAGTCCCAACGTTTTCTCCTATTTACCAACATAAAATTTTTAATAAAATTGAAAACAAATGCACACCAAAACTAGTAAATAAAAGAGCTCTCTAAATACAAAATTAATAAATTAAATAAAAATGATATTTTTATCAAGAGTTTCTTGGAGTAAGTAACGAAGAGATCAAACAAAACTTGTATGTATTAATATATATTATATAACAGAAAACATAACAAGGATTCTTTACCTATGATGAGAGAGATTATGTAAAGCTCCAACAGCACATTTCACAGTCTCCGTGTCATTAGATCCAGTTGAGCACTTGACAAGAGCAGCTACAATGTTTGGATTGTTCATAATAGCATGCCTGCTTGCCTCTTTCTTTGACAACTGGTGAGCCATAACAGCAGCTTGTTTCACTGTGGCCTATAAAAGAAGAAAAGGTGTCTTAAAAGGCTCTTGTTTCATTAGGTTATATCTTTTCAGATAAGGGTGGGTGCTACTCCTATCCCTGGTCAGTTTTGACCATTTACCCCATTATCAACTGGTACTTATTTACTGACCTTGAAATGACAGATATTGCTATGAGCAATTTGATGGAAGATCATAAGGAAAGGACTAGAGTGTTTGCAAATTGATGGGTATATAGATAAAGGGGGGCTTATATTTAGGGAGCTTATAATTTGAGGTTTATGGTATATGTAGTATAGGCATTGCATCAAGGAAAATAATGCATGAACTGTTACAAGAAATTATTAAATATATACAATTCAATATTTTTACTACACATATACAACAAGAAAAATATTCATTTAAATTCTAAAAATATTAAACATGCTAAAAATAGAACCCTTTGCAATCAATAAATATCATTCATATTCTAACAAGAAAATGAAACAGCTGTGTGCAGAAGTGCAGTAAAAAACAACAACAAAATTACATAAAATGTATGACATGCCAAGTTTAGCTTACTACAGTTACAATATTTAATGGTGTGCCAAAAAACCTTCTTACCGGGTTTGGATCACAAAGAAGTCTGACAAGCTCTGGAATTGCTCTAGCTGCCACATCGGCATCATCCTATACAATATAAAATATATAAATGATTAAATGTCTTTAAAATTAAATGTATTTTTCCCCCTCTAACTACTGATTTCAACCCCCTGACATCAACCCCCATAATAATCAAAGTATAAAAAGCAAAAGCAGCAATTGCCAAGTACTATGTTATTTCTCAAATATTCTGCTCACTTCGCCCAACTTTTCAGGGACCTTGATCCAGGACGCATCTCTATTTTAATTGACTTGTAGTTACAAATTAATGCAATTTCAGTTACCTTGTAGTTACAAATTAATGCAATTTCAGATTCCTTGTAGTTACAAATTAATGCAATTTCAGTTACCTTGTAGTTACAAATTAATGCAATTTCAGTTACCTTGTAGTTGCAAATTAATGCAATTTCAGATACCTAGTAGTTACAAATTAATGCAGTTACCTGATAGTTGATAAGGTCAACAACAGCATTCTTCAACATCTGCGAAGGTTCTGCAAGGCGTTGAACAGCCGTAGGATTGCCTGGGTCCAACTGAGTTGATGGAATCTCCATTGCTTCGTCGACCGTTTCTGGGAACATTGCAGCTCGAATTCGGTTACTGTCATTGTAGATAAAAAAAAGATAGAATACAACCTTGCAAAATATTTGATTGAAATTAAAAGTTACCACTTCCAAATATCAAGAAACAAATTTTCAGGTTGTATGTTTTGCCTAATTTTTATCAACCGAAAACTAAGAGGCACCAAAAAAGGAAAGAAATTCTTCAACAACTATCTCTTTTAATCTGACGTTGACTAGGCCATCGGGCATTCGGACACTGCCTAAGGGCCCAGGAAGCACTACAAGGGCCTGCATGCAGCTGCAAGTGATCCAAAAATTCTTGAGCCCAAAAACACTTCCAGTCTGCCCCTGGACTGGACGTTAAAATGCGCCAACAATGTCAAAGTAATAATTGCTGAATATTAATGAAAAGTAAATATTAAAATGTCTGTTTTCAACCAAGAATCAGTAATTTCTCAAGAAGGATACACAAAAGATCGTTTTCACGTTGGTCTTGGCTAAGGGACTGGGCCTAGATTCCCACAATACGTGCCAAAATACGATGTGCGCAAGGTCACATAGGTTTAACGAACGCGGGCCATCCCCAGTTATATGACAAATATTATTCATTCTTAAAAACACATTTCAGAAAGCATTTAAAGAACAAAATGCATAATTTTTATTTGTCATATATCTTGATGTTGTGCGTGTCCTTTTCAAAAATAAGACCTAACGCGGTCTTTCTAGAAAGCAGACTTTCTTTTAATTCATAGTATTGTGTTATTCAAACAGGAATTGCGAGACGTTGACAAAAGCCCCAAAGCCCCTATTAAAAACTTAACGTAGAAAAAGAAAAAGGAGAAACAAAAACAATGAAAGGTGTGTGCTGGATAAAATTCACACCCGTTAATCTTAAAATCTTGGTTCAAATCCGATTTAATCTACTTTCAGATCCTTGTCTAATCTCGCCCAAGAATTAATTCAGTCAGACCCGGTATAGAAATGACAAAATTCAAAAAGTCAAGGCTGTTAGTTTTCGGGCAAGACATTTTGAAAAGGTATGTCACGCAAAATTAATCGTAAGAATTGTAGATATTTTGTGTAAAGGATGCTTTAAAAAGCATATGTGGATAGAAAACTATCTAGGAGTGCCCAGAACAAAATGACGTCATATTCTTATTTGGGATGATGAATTAATACACAGTGGAAATGAATGAAATATGACTCTTCGCGTACAGTGAAGAAGAAAAATCAAGTGATTAGTTAAATAAGAATAACAAGGAGCTGATATTGAATTCTGTAAATGAGGAAGCAGCAGTAATTTGACTTACAATAAAACTTTTTATTTGGATAAAGGCATATACGATCTTGTATTATATTATATTTGTAGTGCAAGGTAGAAAAAAGTAAACCATGACCACCCACAGCCAGTGTTTATAGGAATCCAGGAATTGGGTATTAGCAAACTGAGCACTTCTGTACGAGAGGTTATACAACAGAATCTCCTAGAGAATCTTGCTAGAAAACTGAGATACAAGTCTATTTTGTTTTTCCTTTTAAATAATTTCCTTTCCAAATCATTTCCACATATGATCTATCTTTTTCGCTGTATTTAACACGGTCATTTTTCATGATATTTAAAAACACATAACTTTACGTTTTCATCGTGGCATGACAATTAATTCAGAATTTTGTAATTAGGAGATTCTACTATCAAACTGTTTTGTATATCCCTTGACAGCGGTCAGTGTTGATTTAGATAATTCTTCAGTGCCAAATAGACGTCCTCCTTGTTAATTGAATTTCAACTCCCCCCCCTCGAGCCTTATCAGGAGCCCCCGTTAATCAATTTTACCAACTTCAAAAATACATCGTCAAATTATTTATTTATTCAAATCTGCAACAGCTGCCAATTTCTAGAAAGCATCCTAACACCCCAATGCACTATTTATTATGATGTTAGATGTCATATGCATCAATTGTAGATTAGCTTTTGTCTGGAAATAATTTAAATAAATGAATGAATTTGCAACCATTCAGCAACTACAGCCACAACCATTCAGCACCGTAAGAAACTAATACAAACACGAACATCTTGCGAAAAGATCAGAAAAGTAAAACTAAAAGCTAAATAGGAGGCCGTGGTCAGGGCTTCGGTGTGTGAAAATATATTTCTACTGTTAGCCATGTCTAAAAGTTAAATCAAAGATCGTGCTCAGTGCTTCGGTGCTTCAAGGATCGTGCTCAGTGCTTCGGTGCTAAATATCTTCAACTATTAGCTATGTGGTAACTTCAGAAAATATTAAATGGCATAAATTCCAACAAAACACTCCCATGCAATTCCTGTTTCTCGAGATATCGGATTAAAACATCTTAAAAGTCTACCTATTTTAACTGTCTTATAAATTTAAACGGCTGAAAAACCAAAATCTATCTTTAAAACACTAATGTAGGCAATAAAAAGCCGAAACAAGAATTAAGAAGAACGCTGAATAGAAAACGCAAAAATAAATAATTCAAAATCGTAACTTTATATTTGAAAGAAATATCCGTTTTTGATTATGAAAAGGTTCTGGCCTCATATCATGAATGTTTTGAAAAACTCTAAAAGACGAAAACAATTTTTCAAAACAACTAATAAACTTGCACCTTGTTTGTAAGTGAAAAAATGTCTCGCTCGTTTGCAAGTGAAAAAATGGCAAAAAGTGAAGAAAAAAAGCGAAAAGTGACAAAAATTTCAGAAACTGCAATGTGATCTTTCTATATGGTCTATTAATGAACTAAACAAAAAACACACAGTAAAAATATCAATAATGTGTTCGTTTGCCTTCATGAGAACTTAGAAACGCGTCATGAGAATAACGAAATAGTGCCCTTTCTCTTCGCTGATCATTCCTTATGTTTATAATGGTTGAAGTAATGTTTTTCTAAAAAATTAACGTGCTATAAAATACGATAGGAACAGAGCATAAAATATTCAAAATATTGAGTTGCACATGAAACTAAAATAATGTATGATGTAGATAATTTTCTATTAAATATATATATATACATGTAACAAATTTAGTTTTCAAAAAATACTAATTGCAAAGATCATAACGCTTTGTATGAGCTCTGACAAAAAACTAAAAGTAGCATTCTTAAAAGTAGTTTTATCACGTCAAAACATTCCGTATTAACGAGCCAGACTCGTTAAACCCTGCTTTCCTTGGTCGGATAGAGTATAATTGTAGTATTTTATATCATGCTCTGCAAACAAATGTATAATTGAATAGAATTAAACATTCTATGAACTCTGAAAGACAAACAATTTAGCATAAGCGCTATCAAAATAGCCACAAAAATCATAGTTGAATTGAATTAAAGTATAATAAATAGCCACAAACCTTCTGGTTGAATTGAATTGGTCATTCATGGCATCCATATGTTCACTGCCAAATCCTGTCTCCCATTCGTAAGTGTATTGAGTACCCATATCTTCATCTTCATGCATTGCTCCTTTCATTGACGGCGCAGCTGTGGTGTACCCTGACTGGATACCAGAGTCCATATACCCCTGTTGTGCCCACATGGCTGTCTGTGTATCTTTTGGCATTTGGCCTGAAAATAAATTTAGGAGCAATGAAATCCCCAAAACACACAATTCTCCAGCCAAGACATTAAAAAAAAACTATGATTATGCATTTAGAATCCGTTTTCAGCTTCTTCCGGTGCGTTTTGAAAACATAAAACCTTTAGGACAAAAGGTTTTTTGGCGTTTAAAAGCAGCTGAAACCTGTGTGTTTCATGCTTCAACTTACTCTGATAAGCCCAAATAAAATGCTCATCCATCTTTAGTCACTTTTCTGGTCGAAAATCGAGAATTGAACAAGATAACTCTTTACATGTTGGACTCATCAATAAAGCTCTTTACACACTGTATAAATACGCTATTTATTTAGAAAGCAAACAAAAAACAACACCCACCCTCAGCCAGGAAAAAGAATAAAAAACAAAAATAGTTAAATCATTTTTATGATGGTGATTAGTGCTGTTTTCAATAGAAATATGTTTGAAAATGCGAAACAACCCTTCCCCCCTATCAAAGTATCAATGCTGACATGACCAGGCAACAATAGCAGTGCTCTGGATAGATACATTTAGTGTTCCTGACACAGTCACAAATTGCCTTTCTTGACAACTGGTTACATTTTCAATCACTCTGAAAGTGATTTAGTGATGTAAGAAGTTACACTGGTGACAAAATTAGATTGGTGACAAGATTACATTGGTAATAAACTGCTTTCGTGTTGATGACGTTTTAAAGTAGATTTCCATTTTCGAATTTCAAAGCAGGTTACATCAAGAACCACTCTCACCGTAATGTGCCACAAAAATTTGCGACATTGATTATAGTCTTCACTGTCTAATCTGAAATTTTTACCTAAAACCTGTGCCGAGTAAGAGTTATTAGTGGCATCGAAGACTTATTAAGACTTATTAGTTTAGCAGGCGAGTTTAGCAGGCAAGAATAAAAAAAGCAAATATTCAGATTCAATCTCATCAACACAAACTTTGATTATTATTACATCAGACAAGGCGTTGTTGCCTTCCGGTAAATATTTCCTCTCAGATGAGTCAGTGGAGTCATTGTAAACTTTGTCTGTATTAAAAACGAGCAACTGTTGCAAAACAACAGAGTGACTCAACTCTCGATCCATTAATTACTTACAAAACCTGCTTTACGACATATTGTAGTAGTTATTTAAAAATGTGTTCTCCGTTATTAAAACCAAACATATGATGCGTTAGCTATAACAATGGAAATTAAAGGACCTTGGAGGTGACTCACGAAAACATTCTGTTAGGACTAAGCTTGGCATTTGTAGCAAGTGAACAAATAATTTTATCAAAAGATTCATCACCATGATCATTCGTCACACAGAATGATTGGCATCACATGATTGCTAAATTCCTGATTCATTTCGGGCCTAACGCTTGACGAAAAAACTGTGTGCAGCTCAGGCTGCAGAGTAACCAGGTTCGGGTTTCATACTATCCCGAGTATTGGCATGCAACTTAAATCTTGATTTAGACGAGATTGGTCCGGAATAGCGCTGTTAGGAACCTCACTTGAACAACATTTGCTTTACTGTAAGCAGAACAAAAGAGATTTGCTAATTTTACGCACAAACTCGCGACAAGGGTTTGTGTGAGTTGTCATCAAATTTTAAATTTCACAATGAATCATCTTTGTGGAATTTGCACGAACACGAATTTGCTTGCCTCTCTATATTTTCAAGACCCTACGTTAATGCAAAGTGTTAATTTAAAACCAAAATTAATGAATTATTCGGAGACACTACAGGGCAAAATGATCATTAAGCTCAAGAATAGTCAGCAAGTAATTATTTTGAATAGCCAAGGGAAGTTCCAAAAAGGCGGATGGGAAACAAAAGTTCTTTTTAATCTGAACCTTAAACAAACATTTAACAAAACGTCTTTTTCAAAATTTAGTGATAAAGCAGTTCCATCAAAAAAATTGAAATTTTAGATGAGTGTACAAGAAATTAGTAGTCAAGTGGCGAAGCTAACCTCAAACACAATTTTAAAATAACAACGATGCAATGACAAAAATACCACAAGATACAAAATAAAATCCCAGCCTAAAAATTAGAGGCATTGCAAGAAATAAATATAGGGAAAATATATATCATTTCCAACCCCATTTATCACTAATCAGATAGGATAAGCAGCTCAACAGAAAATAATCAACATTAAAAAAAATTCTTAAAACAAAGCAAAGGTAAAAGATAAAACCTTCTTCTGTCAGAAAATGATCTTTCAGTTTTAAAAACCTAGGTAACATTTTAAAGCTTACTTTATGTATATTCCCTGCGTTAGTCATTCAGTGCATTTTCAGTAAATTGAAGATGCCTACCTAACTCTTACAAAGCACAGCAATTTGCTGCTCATCTGCTGAAATATTTATAGCCTGCATATTAAAACTTCTGAGGTGAACAAGAAACTCATCTCCAAAATATATATAACAGATGACATAAATATCAACTGGTAAAATGCGAAAGTAACAGGTCTTGTTTTTGTACATACCTTGCACACCATACCCTTGAATGCCTTGCTTTGCCATCATATGCTTCTGGTTTTGCATTTCTTGATCCACAGCTCGCAACTGAAGTTGTAATTGCTGGGTTCTGAAACACAATTTTCATAGTTGTGCTTTGCTATAAAGTGCACTATTTAATACTTTCTTAAATGTGTCCATCCCTATGTCCATACGGAGGTGGAGATCCCATACAGAGGTAGAGATTCAGCTTTCAAGAAGCAAGGCACACCAAAAAAGCAGCCTACATTATTGATGAATGCCCAATTTTTCATACAAAAGCCTTCAAAATGATGGTTGTTTTCCAATAAATTGCCAAGACCTGGGGGCAATTCCCCCACATACCACAATCTTTGTCTCTGTTCCCATGGGAATTATTTGAGAAAATGTGTGTTTGCTTTGTAAAATATTGAAACACCAAAGGTATTTTCTTGATAATTGCACAAACACCTCACACCTGTGCAAGCATTTTCGTTAATGGTCAAATAATTCTTGTTTTGCAAATGTTCACGTTCTAAGCAGATTTTTTTGCAAAATAAGAATAAAATGTTGTTGTTACAAAATAGCATCTAGTTTTTGGTGAAAGTACAACAGATTTTTTTAGACAAGTTTGTGGCAAACTTTTAAGTTAATGCTTCTGTATTGGAAATATTTAACACCTTGATTGTTTACTGTTAATAATAATAATAAACCATGTCTCCATTTCAGAGCAGTTACTCTACTTAAATGTTGTACTAGTTAATATTTTCAAAGAAACAGCAAAACATTTTTGGGACACCTGGTATATTAATTTTGAATTTTTTTGTATGAACCATACAGCTTCAATAAAAAAATTAGTATTGCTAGTTCTGGTAGAAAACTTACTTATCGGGTGGATTCCTCTGAATCATCTCTATAAGTTTTTGCCTTCTTTCTTCGAGCACCCTGAAATCCTAAAATAACACAATCTGAATTACTATACAAACATTTCAAAAGTTTAATTTAAATCCACATAATCTGGTTTCTATGTCTTGAATTGCAGCATTCCAACAAATCTCTTCAAGATAAATTTGCAAGCAGGATTCAGCAAATAATTCACACTCTCTAACTCATCTAACAAAAACAAGCAAACGTAAATTTTGATTTTTTTGTTTTGTTCTACTTACCCGATTAGGGGTCTGCTCGTAAGGCTGATACTGGTATTTCATGATCTCTACAATGCAACAGAAGAAGCAATAAGTAAAAGTGATAAAAAAACAATACTCCATTCAAGTTTTGCTTCCACGCAAGGATCCTTTACATATACCTATTCTATACAATAACCCTATGAAAATCAAATACAAAATATAAAATCTGTGTACAATATTCAATTCAATTTTATTTGAATTCAATCAATATAATCTTACTACATGATATTGATATAAAAGTGACCTAAGGGAAGCAAAGCTTAATGGCCATCGTAACAAGTCCTGTGATAAAAAAAACTACAGGGATATACTGGTGCAACATTAGCAAGAATAGAAAAACAAATTTGTTGTTGAATCACAACTGATAAAAAATAATAATAACAATAATACTTCATTTTTACTGGGTGATTCAATCAGCTATTGGTTGTAACTACAGATTTTAGCAAGCTTATCAAAAAAGATACTCAAAAGATAAACATAACAAAGTTTATACAAATCATAAGGTTTTTCTTCATTAAAATTAAAACTTCATTAGAATTTAATTAAAATTTTCAAACAAAGAGGGAAATAGTTTTTGAAACCCCCAAATCTTCATTGGCAAAAAATCTGAGATTGCATTAAATAAGTATTGTTTGTTATATATGAAAAGAAAACATTAAGTTTACAACCATAAAAATAGGTTGAAAGTATAACCATAAATATAAAAAGTAAGTCTACTTTGTTACAAATTCTTCTAAATTTTTAAAGATAGATTTCTGCTGCTGCCACCAGAAAATGGTTATAATTGCATAACAAGTAAAGAAAACCAAATTGTACTCACGTGCAGGATCTTCCATTTTGCATGAAATTGTTTCACTGCACAATCTGTGTTTCTGCAGCTACAAAGGAAAAAGCATCTTGAGCTTCAAACTGTCTGTCAAAAAAGCATTCAAGTTTTGAAGTGAAGAAGTTTTTACTCATGCAACAAATCTTTGAAAAATTCATGAGTGCTTATCAATTCCATTGTCTGATTGAAAGAAAATAATGGATGATTCTCCTTCAGCATTCATCCACACTAAATAATTAAATGGCTTTCATTCAATATATTGAGACTGCTGACCACAACTCAATATGAACGCAAATAAATTTGTTAAACCCCTCAGAAGGAGTGGTAAGCTCAAGAAGTCTGAGAATTAAAAAAAAGTATAGAAAAATTTGGAAAATACATATTTAGGCCTGATTTTTGTTTTATGGACTAATTACTGGATATTATATCCATTCTATTATGATCCTTGTATCTAACTTAATGAGCTCACCAATAATTCATAGCAACACTATTATAATGGGTCAGCAATTCATAGTAGGTCTATTATAATGGGTCAGCATATAAATATATTATAATTTGATCATTCATGCCAAGCATCTGGAATAAATACTACAATTGCCATCTTTATCCATCCATAATTCATAACCTAGGGAGGTTGTTGATGCAACCATGAATTGACACAACCATGAATTGGCACATCTTTACCAGCCTTCCCTCCCTGTCTCCAGCAAGATAGTAGAGTTGACTGGAACAAGTCCTTGATGTCATCTCCCATTCCCTTTTTGGTCTGCCACAATACCTAGGAAATTCAACTTTTCCTTGCAAGATGTTCTTTGCCATTCTCTTTGCAATTGTGCATTTTTAAGACAACATAAATTTCACGAAGGAGAATGACACGAACATACAGTACAGGCCATTCGTAACTTAACAAAGCAAGAATTCTTACAGATTTTTATCAGTTCTTTGAAAGGCTGTAAGAATTTTTGTGGTGCATGGAAGAATAATATTTAGAGTATGAATGAAGTATTTTGTTGTCCCCAAAAATTCTCATGGAAAAGAGTTGTTTGATAAAAAATTAAAAGTTCTGAAGACTGTTGAAATTTTGGCAAGAATTCTTTGGCAAGGAAATTATGTTAAGTCACGAATGGCCTGTACTGTAGTTTGTTCAAGAAAATACACATTTCTGCTTTCATTTTCAAAAATTACATTTTTGCCGCTTTTATCAATTTATTTTTGCTTACGTTTTTTACTTAAGAAGCTTATACCTTACAATTTTTTTACTTTTTTTAAACATAAAATGAAAACGTGTATAATTGATTTTTTCCTATCCAAAACAACAAGATGTTCTAAGATTCAATGAACATTGTCAAATCTCTACAACAATGGCCTGGCCTGAAATTAAATATTGTAGTTGGAACTGTCAGATCTTGAAATAGCCATGAAATACATAGCAGTGTGGAATATTATTGTGCATAGAATCCCGGTCTCAAAGACCAAAGGATGGGTGCACCATTTTTTCTTTACTTAACATTTGGCATGCTAAAACTTTTCAAGTTCCGGAATAATTACAAGTCAATTTATCTACAAGTATAAACCACACATGAATATAGAACTACAATGCTTGTGATTCCCATATTGGCATATTGCTCAAGAAACAGACTGGATGATAATCAAATATTATTCCAAATACCAAAAGAATTTTACAATTACAGGATTCATTGACTCAACAGCTGCAAAAACATTTTGATTGGCATATGATTTAGATATGCCTTGGATGCAAGCATACAAAACAAGATCAAGGCCAAAACAAATTGCTCAGCATCAATATTTTCAGAGTTTTTGCAAGGTTTTCCCCCAGATTAAAGATGTATTGGCATTTACAATGAAAATCAACACAGATCAAGAGCAAAATTACTCCCTCAATATCTGCCCTCCCATTTATTATGATATTGACTCAAATTAAGTGTGAGATTAACACACTTTTAGATCAGTCAATCTAACATAAATTTTTGATCTTTGTAAATTGGCAATTATTGTCACTATTAAAATAACCAAATACCAAATATGCTTGAGCAGTTACAAATCATAAATTGTGTACAAGGTAATTCATTGCTGACCAGACTTTTTATCTCCTTGCTGTGGTCAGGTTGGGAAACTTACATACACTTGCAGTGATGCTTACAAAAGAAATTTGGCTAGTAAGGTTCAAAGGTTCAAACTAGCACCTCCTTACTTAAAACTAAGGCCTTGCAACCTGTTTCGAACATTCATTGGTCAACAGCTAGGCATACACACTTCTCTTTTTAAGGTTGCTTGCAGCTCACCACTTTGACATAATTGCAGTGACGTGTCTGCAAAAACACACATGTTTTCCAACATAGATTGCTGAATTCTTATGTAGGAATTCTAGGTTTTAAAGATTGTTAAATTTTGCTTGTTATCTGGTTGGTTTTTCTGGTTGGTTGGCTCTATCATATCTTAATTTTTGGTCAAATTGTTAAACTCTTGGATCCGAGATGATTTAAAAAACTTTTTATTTTTGTGTCACATGATGAATCTATTGGGAAGTATTTATTTTGAAATCAAATTTTATCTTTTGTTTCCCAGAAAGCCTGTTTGTACAATAGAAAATTTCTCCAGACATTTAATAATGCAGTAAAAACTCAATTAATGCAGTAATTTTCTGGGTTTTTTTTCTCCAATATCCTCTGAATATTTGTTAGGCTATCTAAAAATTCAAAAAAAAACATTGCTTAATATTTTATGAAATTTTCAGATTCAGATATCTCCTCCATTTCCTGTGAAGATTTTCTTTGATCTACTAGTCTACTAACTCAAAATAATTAAAAAAATTAAGATCTTCTTTCAAGCATCTTATAGCTACATTCCACAGTTCCTGGTTTTAAGCACCCATTATCTGGCTAAAAAATGCTACCGCCCTTGTCTTGACATTGTCATTCTTTTGTCTTCTTGGCTGGCCTTCCCTGTTGCTCTGGTTTGATTTGACAAAAAAGGATTTATGGCAGCAGGAAATGAGTCAAACAAAAAATCAAATTTAAATGGTGACAGATAGTCTAGTTCTGTATAATTTGACTTCAAGAATTGGGCAAATAATAATTAAGCACAGCATCACGGTTGTTTTTCAAACCGTCAAGTTTTTGATTGCAAACAACGAAGATAAAAAAGAATGAAATGAAAGAGCCTAACAAGTTAATTCATCATGTGGTTGGTTGGTTGGTTCATTTTCATTCATTCATGGTTGATTCCACACCATCTATAATCTACTACACATGCATAAAAAACCAGCCATACAGTTTTTATAAATTAATAACTAGACTAAGATATTCTTCCAAAAAAACTCTTTCCCATTTCAAGCGGGTTTCAAAAATCTGCGTTCCATGACTTTGTTCGGCATACGTTCCAACCGCCTGTCGCGAAAGACCTTCGGCAACCGCACATCAAAATAAAAAATCTCATTTTCCTGTTTTGGTTATGACATATTTGTGAATAAACACTGAAGATTTGATCTTACTAAAAAACCTTAACCTAGTAAAACAATACATGAAGGATCAGACTGATTGAAAACATTAAAGCTGCGGCGCAAAAAAAAAAAGTCCCAGAGAGAGAGGCTTTTCTCATTTCATCGTCGCCTTCAGTGACTGAAAATGTCAGGCATAAAAATAACACTACAAAAGGTATTTAATGTATTAACTTACCTTTAAAAGGACAGCTGAGCCTCGTATGTTTGTAACCAACTATTTCTCGAATTATTTAAGTCCTACCATCATTAGATCTTCGTGAAAATCGAGGCATAACCTCGAAGGCCTTCCAAAATTCAATATGGCGTCGATGCTTGCTTTTGAGAATGATGATAAAGCTTTGTTTTGAGCATCTCAGGCGCGTCTCACCCCCCGCGATGATCTGTCAATCAAACAAATTCAAGAGTTGTTACTCATCATTCCTTTCTATTGTTCTAAAAACCATATTTCAAACGAACCAACTACTCATAAAAAAAACTCTAAAAAAACTTTTTAAAACTCTTCAAAATAAAAGTTTGAAGTACTCACATTTTTTTTTCAAAGTTTAGTTATATGACGCAATGAAAAAAAATTGAATAAGAAAACTAAAAAAAATTTAAACAAATAAAATTCATCCTGCGCCATTAAGTCCGTGTAAACGATGCTTCGTAACAAAAATTGATGACTAAAAAATTTGCAAAGGCTCTTGGGAAATGGATACAAATGCATATTGATGTAACAGGAAGTTCCATATTGATACCAATCATGGTATTGTTTTTCGGTGACGTTTTGTGTTTTTCAGATGTTTTCAACAGGAAATTGAGCATTATGACACAAAGTTCCTCATTGTATCTAGCATATTCCACAACATCATTAAAAGAATATACGATGATTCGTTTCCCATAAAAACAATTTCAAATAAATGGCAAAAACGTGAAGAATAAACTTTTTCAAAATTTTACCAGAAACAGAACAAGCAAGTATTGTAACGAAGATAAAAGCAAGTATTCTTCCTGTCGTAATAAATTAACTTCATGCCTAGCCTACGTACATCAAAGTGCAAGTATTTTTCAAATAACTCTTCGATAGTAAATCAACAAGAATTAGCAAAATGTGGTCTGCTTTAGGTCACATCATGCTCAATTCGAAAAGGCACAAAAATATCTGTATGCATGTATGTATGTATTATGCCACTGAATTAAAAATTTACAATACATTTTCTATAAAAAGACAGGGATAAAATAGATAAAATATTACAGGCATGAATGATTCAATTACAATAGTTAAAATTACATAAAAATTTATTACGAAACCACGTACTCCTAATATACTAGACTATCAATTAGAGTGGCAGAGGTAGCAAGCATAGAGGAAAAACGTTTGTCCTGCTGACCAAAGAGCACTTTGCGTTATGAATTTTGCCAGGAAGAAGGTCAATGGATTTCAAACGCCTCTTGCACTCTTGAGAATCGCTCTTTTGTCTTGCAAACCTGGCTGACTGCACACCTGTGATGTCAAGCATTACTTGCACCGAAGCTCAACGTGGTCAACTTGTTGGAATTACTTCAAAAAATTGAATTGTTCTCACTGCCATTACCAGAAAAAATTACGAAACCGAAGAATTTGTTCGTCAGAATTTTTCTCCAAACTAGAAGCAGCCTCATTAAGATTTTCCCAGAAGATATTCCACAACATCTGAGCAAAATAAATATACCGGTGGGATACGCCGGAAAAATTGGGTTGATACTCCAATTTGCATGTGCCAAAGTAATTATGTCAAATGTCTTTTTCTCAAAATCCGTACGCAGCCTCATCGCGAAACTTTTTAAATTGATAGAAAATTTATTATTTTGTTCGAATTTCGAAAAATTACTTCTGGGAAAATCCAGGAAACTCAATCGCAGGAATCTTATAGTCTAAAAAGCTGGGTAAATAAGCAAAAATCAACCCGGGAATTCTTGTGAAAGTTGGGGAAATCATGGGAATTTTCGAGTTTTAAAATTCCCAGGAATCCCGGAATTTGAAAGTAGAAAATTTCCGAGCGGGCCTCGGGAATATCTCAAATTGAGAATCAGAATTAAAAAAAGAAAGATAGCCGACTATTAAGGAATGGATCAGTTCTAGACGTTAGCAACAGTTCAGAAAATAACTACTTCTTCAGTTCCAAATAACTTATCTTCTGAATAAAACAAACACTGATTAAAATCTGCTTGAAATTGAAATGACGAACGGGAATCGATTGTGCGCAGATATACATGATTTTACAGTGGAAAGTTTCATATGTAAAGTATACCCTCGTTTCATAAGAGAATTATTTCAAGACTGTTAGTCTCAACATAATCGTTGGTATCATACGTTTCTCATCTTTATGACCCGGGTGACATACATCCTAATATATAGGTACGGGTATGCTCTACCTACTGTTCTCTCGGCTGTCCTATCTACTGTTCTACCTGCTGTTCTTCCTGCTGCTCTATCTACTGTTCTACTTGCTGTTCTATCTACTGCTCTACCTATGGTTCTAACTGCTGATCTGCCTACTGTCCTACCTACCGTTCTACCTGCTGCTCTACCTACTGTTCTATCTACTGTTCTACCTGCTGCTCTACCTACTGTCCTACCTACCGTTCTACCTGCTGCTCTAGCTACTGTACTGTTCTATCTACTGTTCTTCCTGCTGCTCTATCTACTGTTCTACTTGCTGTTCTTCCTGCTGTTCTATTTACTGTTCTACTTGCTGTTCTTCCTGCCGCTCTATCCACTAATCTATCTACTGTTCTACTTGCTGTTCTATCTACTGTTCTATCTACTGTTCTTCCTGCTGCTCTATCTACTGTTCTACCTGCTGTTCTATCTATTGTTCTTTCTGCTGTCCTATCTACTGTTCTACTTGCTGTTCTTCCTGCTGTTCTATCTACTGTTCTACTTGCTGTTCTATCTACTGTTCTACCTGCTGTTCTTCCTGCTGCTCTATCCACTGCTCTATCTACTGTTCTACCTGCTGCTCTACCTACTGTTCTAACTGCTGATCTACCTACTGTCCTACCTGCTGCTCTACCTACTGTTCTATCTACTGTTCTACCGCTGCTCTATCTACTGTTCTACCTACTGCTCTATCTACTGTTCTACCTACTGTTCTTCCTGCTGTTCTATCTACTGTTCTACCTGCTGTTCTATCTATTGTTCTTTCTGCTGTCCTATCTAATGTTCTATTTGCTGTTCTATCTACTGTTCTACTTGCTGTTCTACCTGTTGTTCTTCCTGCTGCTCTATCCACTGCTCTATCTACTGTTCTACTTGCTGTTCTATCTACTGCTCTACCTACGGTTCTAACTGCTGATCTGCCTACTGTCCTACCGCTCTACCTGCTGCTCCACTGCTCCAATGATTCATTTAATATAGATTGATCCCTTTCTTTACTTCTCTTCTCATCTACAATACTCGCCATAAGGGTTGAGACAAAAACGTTTTAGTGGGTACATGCCTGAAATAGTGTCCCCTTTCCCCCGCTTTCAATGTTGTTGGGCAAGATCTCACGGAATTTGACTTACCAATGAACTTGGACATCTGAGAAAAATAACAATGAGACGTGGGGAGGGGTTTTGCTTCTTAAATTTTATAGATTATTAGTTATTTGAAGAAAACTCGCCGGAATTTGTCACCATTGTAGCTTGAACAAGATCCTTTTTTTTTCTTTACTTCTCATCTATCAAGATAATGCAAACCACATTAACCTGAAACATTTTCTTTCTCTCCTTCTTTGTCAACTGTTAGTAAAATTTCTTTCTGTCCGTAAAATTCTTCTACGTGGGTCATTACACAGATCAAGAAATACTACGCTGTGAGACATTACACAGGTGATTGTTCCATTTGTGGCATTCTACGATTGTGGGATGTCACTTCATTTCTACCTGTGAAGTACATATCATATGATGAGATGCAGATGTATAGAAACTCAAACCACAGAGCTCATTTAGCTATCTGTTCAAGGCCAATAATGCCGACAGAGAACAATTCACAAGAGAATGTGATAATATTGTTTTATACAGGATTGCCAAGCTTTCGAGTTCTGAAAACCCTCTGAAAACCACAGTTGCGACTTGCATACTGATGTTCTGACAACTTGTGTCTGAAACTTTAATCATCTGAAAGCCTTGAACATGTACAAAATATTTGTTGTTATGGACAAAATATTTGTTGTTATAAATAGTTTTGCTAGAAGTGTACGATGGTAAATAAAACCCTTTTCCTTGAATTTTGATGAGCACTTTGTACCAATAAGCTGGTATCGAGCCATGAAAAATTCTAAAATTTGAGTATTATATCTTAACTGGTTCAAAAGTTATAGCCATTAAACATTTTCGGCATTTCCGCAAATTCACAAACATGGGTGTGCTAATTTTCCTCGCAAACAGGTTTGATTTATTGTAATTATAATTCTACACAAGAGAGAGCACACCAAATTTGCATTCAACCCAAACAAGAGCTGCTGATTTCAAAAATCAATGTTATTTGACTATATACTGCAGATACTGTTTCAGGGGTCAAAAACTTTGGGTGGAGATTTATGGGGTGTGGCAGAGAAATTTTACAATTCACAAAAACATTTTCTGAAACCTCAAAGATAAATCTACTCTATTCAACAGTTGATTAGAGAAAAAGTTTCCTGAAACCTCGAAGGTGTGCATGAAAATGATGGCATGGCAGCTTTTTGTGAGTTCTTAAAAATCAATCAATAGTTGTATATACCACATATATTTAACTGAAAAACTGAAAATTTAATATCAGTGATAATTTGTCAATTAAATTTCAAATGAGTATCAACGGTTTTAAGAAAAAGCTCCTCTCCTGGTATCCCTGTATCAATGGCAGAAATCTTATGTATGGAGATGTATCAGATACTTGTGAGAAACTGTATGATTAGATCGCATGTCTTTGTATGACGTACTTGTTATCATGACATCATGTTACTGTGAATTAATTGAATTGAATTGAAAAATTAAGCCTTTTTCAACCTCAACATCGAAGAATTCCTCTTTGTTTTCTTAATTTAATTTCATACTATATGTGAATAAAAATTAAAAAGCAATAACAAATTACAAGTTACAAGATATTAATTGACACGTTTTAAATCACACAAAAAAAATACCAAGCACGGTACTGCAGCAAAAGTGATGTAGTATTGTAAAAAAAATAATTTGGAAGAATCACATGAGTTCTTAAGGAGGAGCTTTCAAAGTAGGCAAACTAACGGGATGAGAGCACCCCCTGACGTAAATTTAAAAAGCGAACTTTTCTTTTTAGTTTTAAAACTGGATGAATAAATTGTCAGCAGATCCATATTACACTAATTGTTTCAAATCTGCTTTCAATTTCTTTTTAAATAAAAATTTAGAAGAAGAATTCTGAATCACAACAGATAAGTCAATCATACACAAAGAGTTGAAATATTTCAAAAACTCGTAGTAGCTTAAGTTCTTTGAAAATAGGGAGAGAGTGGGCTAGATATGACTCGTGAGAAATAGGCCTAACAGCTCTTTTTTTGAATTTTGGTTATAGGATCAATATATGATATAATATATTATATTTTCATATAGTAGAAGTCCTAAAAATTTTACTTATTTATTCTAGTTATATGCTTTTTACCTATTTTAATTTTGATATCAGGAGGAAGTTGATAAAGAATGAAATATAATATAGTTGGTCTTACCGATGTTTAAAGATAATTTATTAGCATCAAGCCAATTTTGATCTAATTGTAACATATTGATTTCTAGTAGATAAGAAGATTTTATCCATTCCAAAGCATTACCTCTAATGCCGTAGTGTTCAAATTTTGAATATAGAATACTGTGTCAGATGCTTTTTGAAGGTCAATAAATACACCACACCCAAATCTCTCATTATCAAGAGTGGACAGTATGGTTTCAGTCATGCTATAATGTCATGATCAACAGAGTGGTTTTCCTGGAATCCAAATTGCAAGGGAAATATTTTGTTATTTTTTGTAAGGAAAGACTTTAGTATTTTGTACATTAGTCCTTTGAAAATCTTACTAAAAATAAAAGAGAAATTGGTCTGGAACTAGAGGTCATTTCTAGGTCACCTTTTTTGAAAAGCGATATTACTTTAGCAGTTTTTAGCTTTGATGGAAAAATTCCTTCAAGAAAACACTGATTAACAAGTTTATCAAGAGAATGGGAAATATGTGGGCCCAATATTTTAAATAGTTTTATCGGGATACTGCAATGGCCAACTGACTTAGATTGATCCATTTTAAATTAAATCTTTCTTAAATTAAATTTAAATTAAATCTTCTATTTCTAAGTGTGTGACAGGAAAAAGAAGCATAGAGTTGGTATTTCGATTAGTGAGGTAATCAAGAGGTGACTTGGGGGTTTTAGGTATCGTTTTTGTTATATTATCAGCCACAATGACAAAATATTCATTAAAAACGTTAGGCATTTCAATTGAATCAGACGTTAAGTTTTCATTTTTATCTTTGATTTTATTGATATTTGAAGAAGTTGAGTTCTTATCTGAGATTATTGATTTGATACCAGACCGTACTTTTTCATGTTGTGACTATTAGTTGCAAAATAATAATGAAAGTCAGTTTACTTTGTTTTTCCTTAATTCAATTGTTACACGATTTCTAAATTTTTTGTAAAGGCTCGGTCACGGATTCTTATCATTTTTTGGATTTTACTGTTTATCCGTGGTTTGTTCCTTAATTTGATCTCTTTCTTAGTGTGTTTTTTAATTGGCACGTGTTTTTCCATCAATGAAGTTATATCATTTAGGAAGTTATTATAATTATTATCAGTAGCAGCATCATTGTTCATTGTTCAAGTATGCAAAATCAATTTGTTGATAATCATTAATAAATTTCGCTTCATCAAAGGAGGAATAGCCATATTTATAAATATTTGCATTAGCATACGAAAATTTAGCAGTTTTTTAAATTAAAAATTTGGGAGAAATGGTCCGAAATTTGAGTTAATATATTACCACTGATTATATTTTCCCTTACATTTGTGAATATATTGTCAATAATCCTTGAGGATTTGTCAGAGACTCTTGTGGGATAATGAATACATGGTTGAAAATTGTTTGAAAACAAATTATTAACAAACTCATTAGTAGGTGTATGGGAGTCATAATTAAGTAAGCTGACATTGAAGTCAACCATAATGAATCTCTGAGAATTCTCAGTATTTTCTGTATTTTGTGAGCCATACCAGGTAGGCCTATTGTTATTAAGCAAAGACTTTGTTTGGGATACATGATTTTTATAAGAAACCTGGCTAAGGCACCCCATTGAACAATTCTAAATTGTCGACCAGTTTTGACCAAATTTCAGTTTCTTAATTGCATCTGAAAAAATTTCCTTTTTTTACTATGTATATGAAAATATTCCTTTTTTTACCATAAATTTTGTTCACAACGAAAACATAAACAAAACATTTGTGTTGGTTTCACCGGTGAGTTCCTTGTAAAGTGGTTTATTATTCAAGAAAAAGTGTATTGCAGATGAATGGACTATTTACACTTGAAACGAATGATCTTTTTAACAATGAAATGGAAACAAGAAAATGGCAATTGTTTGAATTGCGTAAATCAGCTGCCCGATTAATTACCATCAACGCCATTTTTTATGGGCTCGCATATTTGAAATATGGATATTGGAAGTGTTAATTTCTTGTAAATCGGCAACATCCAGTATTTTACAGATGGTTGTGCTGGCCAAGACTTTGGTATTGATGCAAACTGGTCATTTTTCGCAACTAGTCACGGAAAATCATCTTGTGATGGAGTGGGAGGAACAGTAAAAAGATTAGCAGCCATGTTACCCATGATGAATCTCAGAATTTACTGATCCCCACGAATCATTGAGATTTCTAGATTTTGGTCAATTTGTTTTGGTGTCTCATACACAAAACTTTATTTACGTTAAATACAGAAAAGTTTGCAGGAGGTAAGAATGTGGCCTGAAACACAATAAATTTTTTAAGGGTTGCAAGGTGGGGAGTAGCAAGTTTGCTAAAAATCAGACCAAATCAGGGAGACTAAAAGTATCAAATTGTGCATAAAATGATGTGTAATGGGCAAACTGATATTTTTTTATATCGTCAAAGCATCTGCAGCCATACTTACCTTTTCAAAACCTGAAATAAAAATTGCCTTAATTTATGAGCTTTCAAAGTTAACTTGTGAAAAATTTATTTTTCCTTTGGCATCGTTTTGTATACAATTTAAGATTTTTGTTCTCGCGGATTTCAGGCCATAGCCCTGCAAACGTGGATAAGCTTATTCTTTCCTTCAAATTGTTTGTTCCATAAATTTGCGCCTTTTTATAACTAAAATGTTTTCGCCGTACTTTTTGCATCCTGAAAGGTGCAACGTATCATCCACGTTTTTATCGCAATTAAATTCATGCATGAACACAAGAATTTTGAATAATCTTCAAATATGTTCAATTAAAAGCATTTTCAAATTTGCATCAAATTTGCTTTAAAGTAAGAGTTAGTAGGTTTGTCACTGTGTTTTCGTACTGAAAAGCTTTGTAAACAAGGCTATTTCGTTTGCCTTTGGAAGTGGCGTGTTTTAGAAAGTTGCAAATTCTTGATTCGACTGCAATTCTCAGCGGGAATCGACCTGAATCGACCTAAATTCTCAGCGGGAATCGACGGAGTTGCTTTTGGCAACAATTTTTGTAAAAATAAAATGGCTCCAAATGAACAGAAGTTTTATCCTTCGAACATGCAATCTTTATCCTGCAGAAATTGTTTGATTATGGCGATTTCGCAAAGATGCAGAGAACGAAGAAACCTAAAAAAACACGACTTTGGGGTAAGAGAGATTTACAAACAGAGGAACCAGATTGGAGCTTTCATACTTCCTCACTTCCATAAAACGTCGAAAATCAACAATTTCTCCTCCTTCCCCTTCTCTTGAAGCCACTATTATTAAATGAGAGAACAAAAATGCGGGTTTACCAAACATGCACGAATGCACAGAGTGTCACTGGCATCCTGAGGTCGCTGATTTTGGAAATTCAATGTAATCAAAACAATGTAATCAAAATGAAATGACAGCAAACGTGAAAAAACCAAATGTATAATTTTTAATAAATGTGACAGAGTTTTAAACGGCAATAAGTTGTACTACAGTAGCAAAGAACCAGAAACAGTTAGAAGTTTTAGTTATTTGGAATTTTTGTTAACACCATCATTCAATGTGAAAAACTCCTTGATGATTTATATAAACGTGGACTAAAATAAAATTTTAAATTAAGAAACTGCCTGGGAAAAACATAAATCTTTTCAATGCTCTAGTGAAACCTATACTTACGTACGGCATAGAGTTTTGGGATTGTTTGAAAAAGGTGTTCAGCGGCATGAATCCAATTTAAAAGTTAAACATTAAACTATGTAAAAATATCCAAGGAGTAACAAAATTTACATAAAATCCTGAGTGCCGATGCGAATTAGGCCGAAAACAACTCTTCGCATCAAGTTTTAAAACAAGATTAAAAACTGATTACGTATAATAAACAATCCTATCAATACCATCCTTGAAATGACATACCAAGAAAATATAAACCAAGGACTCACATGGACAAGAAATTTGACATTCTTACGAAACATGGTTTAGGAGACGTATGGACATCTGCCCATTCGAACAAAAATGATCAATCATCTCGTGCACAAATTAAAATTACATATCCTAACGTGTTGTTGTAGACAATATTGTACAAAACGCATTATTAAAATTACAAAATCAACCAAAAATTAAAAATTATCAATATAACAAAATCAACCAAAAATCAAAAGTCCCAAAAATTTGACGTATTTAAATCTAGTGATGTGTTATTTTGCCTATTTTAATTGCAATATCTGGGGGGATAAATGTGGTGGATGAGTGAAAAATAATACAATTAATTTTGGTTATGTTCAAAGAAAATTTGTTGGCATCAACCCGTTTTATTTTACAGATTTGAGCTCAGTGTTAACCTTTATAACAAGTTTTCAAATATTATCTCAATCGTAGTAAATATTGGTATCATCTGCAAAGAGGTAAAACTTGAGTTTATTTTACACATTTGGTAAGTCGTTTAAAGAAATTAAGAAAGGGTAGAGGACCAAGTACTGATCCCTGGTGCACACCACAAGTGATATTCATTACTTCGGAGTTAGATCCATTGATTGTGACATATTGGTTTCTGTCAGATGGATATAATTTAAACCAGTTTAAAACATTTCCTCTTATTCGATAATTTTCTAATTTAGCAAGCAAAATCCGGTGGTTAACCGTATCAAAGGCTTTTTGTAACTCAATAAATATATCCCACAACCATACCTTTTGTTGTGCTATTTAGTGCATGACCTATTGCAACGTTTCAATGGGCCTCAAATTTGCTAGCTCCCGCATAGAAATTTCCTCCTCCAGACCTAAAGTTTAGGTTAAAAGCAAATTTGTATTTCCAAATCCATTTTTGGTAAATTTAAAGTTAAAGCAATGGAAATATTTGAAGTTTCTGAGGGATTTTTCTTGCATCATTTTTACGGCCAAAGCCCTTACAAGATTTCCAACCTTTAAATAATCATAAGTTTGACAGTAATAAAGATCGGTTTTTACATACATACATACATACATACACATACATACATAATTTATATTATTCAGGTCAAATTTAGGCAGCCAAAAAAGCTGATGTGGACCTGCTAAATAGAAGATTAAAAACTAGATTAATTAGCCTAATTACAAACGTTTGTTAAAAATGGAAGCAAGTGTTAAAATTGCTTCTAAACCGATATCAGATTGTCCCTTATTAAAATTGAATGTACATATTGGCGCAATAATATAGTTTCTAATAGTAATCATAATCATCATCTTTATTTGTGTTAAAAGTTGTTCCTCTTCCAAAGACAATTTATTTCACGTTTTCATGTTTGATCTCAAATGGCATTACAACAAGTTTCTCTACTTGTTTGCTTCTTTAGTTCTTTGTTTAATGAATTCCATATTATGGGACCCCTGAATTGTATTTGATTATCTTCATAGTTCAGTTCTCATTCTCTTTATTTCAAACTGCATCCCCTTTCTCAAAGACTCTCTTCTAACACAATACTGATGAGCAATTCTGCTTCTTCTACTCTGCAATTCTGCTTCTACCACTAACTTAAAAATTAGGAAAATGAAAAAATAAATTCTAAATTGAATTTCTACAACAACTAACCAATTTCTGTTGGTAGTATCTGCTGTGCATAAATCCAGTCAATGATTTTGTCTTTGTTTTCTTCTTGGCTTTCCATGGATTGCAATACATCAAGGCCAGACAATGCAAAGAACAAGACAGTCATTCTAAAAAATTTCAAAAAATTATTATTTGTATTTATTTGTTTACCACAAAATTGTCTTGGAAAAGCTAAAAGTGATAAAGCAGAAAAGTTTGGCAGAAAAAATACAACATAAATTGCTGTTTTTAAAGCTTTAAGTTTTGAATGTTTTTCTATATCTATAAATATTTCAAGACTAAAAAGTGCAATCTAATAAAATAAAAAAGAGATTAAAAAGTATATGTAGATACCTTGTTTCTAGGCGTATTTTAAATACTCCTAATACCTTTCCTGTGATTTTATTGAGGGCTTATGCAAAATATTAAGTTTAAAGTCAACATCTGACAAAGCAGAATTAGAGTGACAAAAACAAATAAAGAAATTAGATTCTAATAATGAAAAAATAAAATCCTTCAATTTGTCTGGCCTAAAACTGAGCTTTGACATTCTTATCATATAATGAGTTTTGAAGAAAGTCTGACAGCTGTTCTCAAAACTATTCTTCGTGGCTTTAGGCTGCAAAACTGTCAGACCTTTTCCTTCCACCTCACTTTGTGGCCTAAAGAATTTTTTGAATTGGAGTTTGTAAAATTTAAATATATTCCTTAGTTTTTACAAACATTAACCAATATATATTTTATCGGAGAGAGAAATAGAAAATACAACTTTCTATTTAAAAAAGTCTATTTAGGAGATTTTTATTTCCATTTCGAATATTTTGTGGCCTATAGCTGCTTACCCTCTCCTCCCTCTGTTGTCTAAAGCCAGCACAAAAATAAAAATATTTTTTGAAGAAATGTGATGTTGCAAAAATAAAAATATTTTTTCCAGTTTCCTGGATTTGAAGAAGTTTGTATGAAGAAGCAACCCAGTCTGCAGAATGTGGTGCTTTTCACAGAGATTTGAAGTGCGCTAAAGGGCTAGGAGGTGCAAAAAAATCCTTCAATTTCTCACAAGCTGACAGGGCTACTAACTAACTGATTGAGCTAGTTGCTAATTGTGGGAACAATTCTTCTTTTTGTCTTTTATCTTCTGCATTGGTGGATTTTTATTTGCGCTGTTAAGTAGCATTTTTTTATGCTGACTGCGATGAAATGTGTGCTTTTGTTCGAATTTTGCCACAGCTGTAAGACCTCTATTTTTGCTACTCGGTTGGTTAAGGAATATAAGCAATCAAATAGTGATCTTGCTATTTGATTGAGTAGTTGATATTCAATGTAATAGTTATTATCCAATCGCTTAGTTGCTATTCGATTAAGACCTCCTCCAAAACTGGCTGTGTAAGATATACCCTAGTTGATAATTTTTTGCATATATATGGTTTAAAAAGTCATCACAATCAGCAGCCAAACCAAAGTTCCAAATTTCATTAGGCAAACCTTGAACTATCATAAAAACCATAAGCAGAAGGCAGCACATCAATTGTTCTTTGCATAAATTTAACGTGTTTCTTTAGCTGCAGTGCCTGATGAAAAGCTTTGTGTGTCAAATTGACTACATCATCATCTTCCTGCATGTTGTTAACTAGAATGAAACAAATATGAATGATGATGGTAACTGACCGCTCATTAATTTTAACATCTACTAAATTATAAATTAAGCTAGGTCTTATTTGTTTCCTGTGTGTGTAGATGTATCAATCCACAAACACAGCAACAAAGAAATCTTGTTGTCTCTATTTTTTCTTGAAATAAAAGAGTGATGATCAAACAATATTTTGTTGTTGTTGTTGTTGATGTTGTTGTTACTCGGTTAAATCACAGAATAGAGGTTAGGCAGAAGGGAAACTCCATTCATTTCAAACGCGACGCTTTTTAATTTACGCATGCGCTGACATGGGGATCATGGAAACGAGGTTAAGTAAGGTAAATATATTTTGGAGACATGCTTCAGTACCAGAAATCTTCCTTCGTGTTCAGAATTTTGCCGAAATGTCGACCAATCTAAAAGAAAAAACCACGTCAACTGCTTATTTTGCTCGGCGATGAATTGCAGTAACAGCAGAACATCAAATCCGGAGCTGATTTTTCATCATTTCCCGTCCGATTCTTCACGGTAAGTCATACACCGGTTTTCTCAGCTTCGCTGTTTACGTGTTGAAATTTCAATCTTATTTCAATAAATCGTTTATATGTGTTTTATTCTCTCAATTATGAATGATTTTGCCTTTCTTTTTTTTTAATCAGCTGTAAAAAGTGGCTTCAAAACTGTCTCCGTCTGGATATAATGGACAAGACGCTGTTGTATCTTAGCAAAAACTGCTGGATTTGCTCCATTCACTTTGAACCCTATCTCCTGTCCAAATTTAATAATCTACGTGCGCCCCAAAATGCTGTTCCAACCATCTTCAGCGTACATAAAATTGAAATATAACATTTAATAATAACAGTTATCCTCCATAAAACAATTGAATTTTATAGGTTTGCTTTTCAAAAGAAGAAAGTTGGATTTTGAGAACACAGTACAAAATTTGGACCACAGCTATGGTGTTATGCATCCACAATTCAGAACCAAAATTTAGTATATTCAATTTGTTAGGACCAAGTATCATTTTGTTTTAAATTTTTGTTATTGGCAGGGCATTCAAATGTGATTTATTGTGATTGAAATTTTTTAAATCTTATGTCAAGTACTCAGGGTTGATCCATGCAGTCATATCCAGGTATTAATCTGATTGTTACATAAGTGTCACTTTGTTTGGATAATGATATAGAATACACGTTTTGCAGGCTCTGCTGTAGATTTAAAAATAAACTTTCAACATATTTAAATTTGGCAGTAACTAGAACTTTGTGCATTTGATTCTCAGTAAAAAAAATTGAGCCACTGCATATTATGGACCAACCTAATCACACAACAGTTGTAGAGGAGAATGCGACTGAAACATGTAAGTAAAATGCGAACTCCAGAATTAGATAATACAGTGACATTAAAGTTATTAACAATAATTATGACTTGAGCACATTATTTTTATATTTTTGTTTAAAGAATTCTGGTATTTCTGTTGAGGAAAGAAAAAAAATTTCCATAAATAGCTAAAATAAAATGGAAGGCACAAGGATTTGTTTCTTGGCAATATCATTTATTTCTCGATCATTGTAAAGAGAGGATTCTCGAGAAGAATATTTATCACAGAGTAGAAACTTTTAAAACTAACATATCTTTCTTATTTTTATCCAGGCACAATGGACTT
>JAYJMH010038875.1:0-68922 GCA_036873815.1 Phacellophora camtschatica | reverse complement strand
GCTAAAGCCGTTGGAATATCTATTGCCCAATTGGTAACACATTTAATTGAATCAGCACAAACGGATTAAACGCAATGCATATCCCATTTACAAAACAACAATTATCCATAAAAGCATTGTTCTTAATATCCATATTATTTTGCAGTGGTGTTTTTGCAATCGCAATGCAAATCCCCAGCTTTAATAATAAAATTATTTTTAACATACATAAAATCGCTCGTACAACAGGGTTTTCTATTCAGGATGTATCTGTGCAAGGGCGGATTCATACTTCACGAGAAGATATATTGGAAACTATCGGCGTTTACGAAGATATGTCAATGTTAGCACTTGATATTTTTTCCGCACAAACTGCACTGCAAAAATTGGGGTGGGTGGAATCTGCTATTATTGAAAAACAATATCCAAACAAAATATTTATTAAAATCAAAGAACACAAGCCTATGGCTATTTGGCAACGTGATGAACAGTTATATTTAATTAACAAAAATGGCGGTATTATTTCAAAATCTGGTATGGAAAAATTTAAACACTTGAAAATATTAGTCGGCAAAAATGCAAATAAAAAAATAAAAGAATTTTTACAGATTATCGCTCAAGACCCCACGTTGGCAAAACTGGTTACTGCGGGAGTGTACGTATCCAATCGGCGATGGAATATTATATTAATGAATAAAATTCAAATAAAATTACCAGAAAAAAAACCGTACAGCACATGGCAAAGATTTTCCGATTACACACGAAAAAACAAAATATTAACCCGCCCTATTCAATCCGTTGATATGCGTATTCCCAAAAAAATATTTATAAAAATGCGTCGTAAGTCAAAACGTAAAACAATTTAAAAAGGAGAATATAATGGCTAGGGGTAAAAAATATACCATATTAGATATTGGCTCTCGGGAAATAATCTGTATGCACGGAATGATTCCGTCAGATTCCAATGAATTGGTCAAGATAGAAGCGTCGTATGTAGGGCAATCGGCGGGCATAGAACAAGGGCAAATAGTGGACATAAAAAAAGCCTTTAACTCCATATCTAACGCATTGCAAAAACTAGAAGAACAGTTGACAAATACAGGACCTGTAATTATTGTATCTGCGGGATTTTCACCAAAAAGTCATATCGTTCAAGAAACCATACCGCTATTAACCCAACAAGTAAAAGAAACCGACATCACAAAGCAAATAGCACGTGCAAAACGAAAATGCAAAGCCCCTGACGGTACAATGTTACATATTACTCCTGTTGTTTATAAATTAGACGATGTGCAAACCGCTACCCCTATTGGATTACGTGGGCAATCATTGCGTACTATCACCCATTGTACCGAAGCCTCGGCGACAACTATTGCAAATTTACGTCAAATTTTTAACCAGTGTGGTGCAAAAATTGACTGTATGGCGGTTGATTCTTATATGAGTGCTTTGGCAATCCTAACCCCAGAAGAAATTGAACTTAATCCCGTTATTATTGATATAGGGGCGGACACCACTTCTATATCCGTATTTTATAACGGGGCATTTGCCCAATGTTATACGGTGCAAAAAGGATGCGATGACATCACAAAAGATTTATGTGCAACATTAAGTATAAAGTGGGAACAAGCCGAATTTTTAAAGCACGAATATGCATCGGCAATTGTAAAAAATTCCCACGAATCCTATACAAGCATAGGGTATAAGCCTATTGGGTCCGATGAATCCACTGTTGATAAAACCATTTCTATGGAAGCATTTACCAGCGTAACAAGTGCATGCACAAAAGAAATTTTTGAATCTGTCCAATCCATATTGGAAAAAAACAGCATCCAAACAAAAACTGTTTTGCTGACTGGTGGCGGATCTTTAATTACCAATATCGACCGACAAGCCCAAACAATTCTAAAAAGAAACGTGCGTAAGAGTCCCCCCAAAAATTATACAAATCTGGATTCAAAACACAATCCCTTAATCTTTACATCTGCCATAGGGGCGTTACGTTGGGCAGGTACAGAAAAAAAGAAAAAAGAGCAAAATTTTACAGATACCCCAGAAATTTACATTGGAAGTATTCTGCAAAGATTCTTTAATTTTGTAAAAAATGAATTTTAATGAAAAAAATATAAATTTTTATTTTAATTTTTCAAAAAAAACAGTATACTAACACTATACTTAATATCTAAACAAGGTACCCATATAATGGAAATAACAATCCCCAAAACCAAAGAACAAAATTTCGATTTAAAACCTAAGATCCTAGTTATTGGTGTTGGCGGGGCTGGTGGCAATGCTGTTGGCAATATGATAGATAATGGTTTAGAAGGTTGTGAATTTTACATAGCCAATACAGATGCACAAGCACTACACAATTCTATTTGCCCAAATAAATTACAAATTGGGCGTGAAACGACAAAGGGGCTAGGTGCTGGTGGCAGACCAGAAGTCGGGCAAATATCTGCCGAAGAAAGCGAACAAGATATATTAGACATCCTAAACGGTGCAAATATGGTATTCATCACAGCAGGAATGGGCGGCGGAACTGGTACAGGGGCTGCCCCAGTCATAGCACGATTGGCAAAAGAACAAGACATATTATGTGTAGGTGTTGTAACAAAACCATTTGATATAGAGTTAAAACCTGCAATGACAAAAGCCGTAAAAGGTATTGAAGAGCTGAAAAAATATGTGGATTCATACTTGGTAATCCCAAATCAAAAACTGTTTTACGAAGCAGGAAACAACGTAACAATGCCCGAAGCATTAGCAATGGTGAACCAAGTTTTATATAATGGCATTCGCAGTGTTACCGATTTAATGGTAAAACCCGGAATGATTAATTTAGACTTTAATGACATTTGTTATACCATTAAAGACAAAGGTCGTATTATGATGGGTACAGGTGAAGTAAGCGAAGGAGAAGACAGACCTTTGCGATCCGCAGAAATGGCGTTGCAAAATCCTTTATTGGAAGATGATAGAATAAATGACGCACAAAATCTTTTAATAAATATAACCGTTTCAAAAGAATTGACAATGATAGAATGGGGTGAAATTACGAAGATAATCACCGATAATGTTGATGATGATACCGACACAAAGATGGGATTCACGATTGATGAAAGCCTGGAAGGTGCAGTGCGTGTATCCATTATCGCATCAGGTTTATCATCAGAAATTGCCGGCGAGGCTGATTTTGCACCTGTAAATTCTACACCGGCTTTTACAGCACCATATGAAACTCCACAAAGCATACCAACAGAAACGGCTGCTCCTAGTTTTGTACCTGATACAGAAGATTCTGTACCTGCACAAACGACAATAGAAGAACCAGAAACAACCCAACCATTCCACAGTGCATCAGATGCAATGGATATTCCCCAAGCACCTAGCACAAATTCTGCACCTGCTTTTGCACCAGAACCCACAGTTTTTGAAGCACCAACACAAAAAGAACCTTTGAATGTTACAAATAAAGAACCTGCATTGACAATTCCTGTTCCAGAAGAAATTAAAAAACCTGTACAGCCTACTGCTGAATCATTTGAAAATATATCACTTGACGCAGATCTTCCGCCTGCTCCTACAACGGATATATTTGCATCAATGAATCAAAAGAAAAAAGGCGGTTTTATGTCTAGGTTATTTGGTTCAGATGATAATTCTGAAACCGAAAGCTCTGGCAATATGTTTTCAAATATGCCTGATACTAACGATCCTTCTGAAAAAATGACCGTAACACATCAACAACAACCTGCTGAAGTACAAAAACAACAGCAAGACTTTTTAGGTCAGACAGATTTAATATCACAGACACAGGCACAACCGAAAACCAAAACAGCAGAGAAAAAATCTGACGATGACATTCCTGCCTTTTTACGTGAACAAATGAACTAAGCCCTATAAAAAATTATTATATATAGAAAAAGGTGCCATTTAGCACCTTTTTTTTATAGAATTTCATAATAATATTGTTTTACAAACTTTCAACAAAGCGTTTAAACAAATAATGCGAATCCTGTGGTCCAGGGGAAGCCTCGGGGTGATATTGTACGGAAAATGCGGGCGTATCTTTAATCTCTATACCTGCAAGGGTTCCGTCAAATAAACTGAAATGTGTTGGCGTTACTGTATCAGGCAAGCTGTCTTTATTAACAACAAAACCGTGATTTTGCGATGTGATTTCCACTTTGTCCGTCGTATAATCTTTTATTGGGTGGTTTGCCCCACGGTGTCCTAGATGCATTTTTTCTGTTTTCGCACCGACTGCCAAAGCCAGCATTTGATGCCCCAAACATATTCCAAACATTGGAATTTTTGCGTGTAACAATTCCTGAATAACAGGTATAGAATAAACACCCGTTGCCGCGGGGTCTCCCGGACCGTTTGAAAGAAAAACACCGTCTGGATTATATTCTAATATTTGCTTTGCACTGTACGTTGCTGGTACAACAGTTATACGACAGCCCAAACTTGCCAAATTCCGCAATATATTGCGTTTAATTCCATAATCAATTGCAACAATATGATGTTTAGTATTTTTTTGATCAATATGCCCGTCTTCTAAATTCCATACTTTTTCTGACCATTCATATGGTTCTTTGCACGTAACATCTTTTGCCAAATCCAAGCCTTCTAATCCCGACCATTCAACAGCCTGTTTATGCAATGCTTCTATATCAAAAACACCATTTTTATTATGGCATATTACCCCTTTGGGGGCTCCGTTATCACGTATTTGTGCTGTTAAATCCCGTGTGTCAATCCCTGTAATCGCTGGAATATTATTTTTTTCTAGCCATTCATTTAAGGATCCAATATTTCGCCAGTTTGAAGGCGTTGTAATATCCGCACGTAAAATCGCCCCACGTGCCACAGGAATTGCAGTTTCAATATCTTGTTTATTAACCCCAACATTACCAATGTGCGGGAATGTGAAAACAATGGATTGCCCTGCATATGACGGGTCTGTCAATATTTCTTGATAACCAGTAATAGACGTATTAAAGCAAATCTCGGCAACGCTTGTTGTTTCTGCACCTGCCCCTAGTCCATAAAACACCTGACCATTTTCCAAAACTAATACAGCAGTCGCCCCTTTGGGTATTTCTGTAGTATTAGATGAGTTTGTCTCAAAAGACTCTTTGTGCATTGATATATCCCTTTTCTGTTTTTTATTTTCGCATAATTCAATAATGCTGTTATCTAAATACATAACAACACAGAATTAAAAGACAAATTACTTCTTTTTATAATAAAAAGCCTTATACGTCAAGAAGCGGTTTATACTATTTGTAAAAATTATTGCGAATAGTTTAAAATGTCATAGGATTTCAAACTATTCGCAAGGTTTTTGCAAGGCATTATACAGTTTTATATATAATACGGAGTTCTATAAAAAAATTGCCTATTATTTTCACAGAAATAAAAACCCTAATAAAATTGCCAAGTAACTGTTTTGCCCAAATGTATATTTATAAATTAAAATTGATTCGCATTGGTGTTTCACGTGTCAGAACACTTCTAGCCTTGCAATTTATACCAACATATGTAAATATACTTCTTGAGTTTAACAGCTCTTAGTAAAAGCGGACAACCCGCCCCGACACCCACAGAGTGTTTGACCTATAAAGGCAATTATTACTTTGTTGTCAATGTCGGGAAAATTCTAGCTCTTTAGATGTATTGAGAAAATGTATCTTATATAAACACTTATTGGAAAGAGGTCTAGAATGATAATAAATACAACATAAAAATACTACTGTTAGATGAGTACTGCAGGAACTGTAAAATACTCCAAATAAACGCTAATTAAAACACGCTGTGCGTTCTCTAGCCTTGCAATTTATATCAACATATGTAAATATAATACCGAGCCTGAAAGCTCTAATACCAAAGCGGACAACCCGCCCCGATAGACCTGCGGATATATCTTATCACAGACTATATGCACACCTGTATATATTCTGTAAAAATCCTACAGTCCAGAGGGCGTGGCTATGTCCAAGGGGCAACCCCAAAACCCACCAGTCGTTACTTTGGTTCGACCTTTCAGCCTCTGGACGCTATAAAAAAAAATAGCGTTTTAATTATTTTTTAATTAAAACAGGAGTTTGAATAATGACAAAAGATATAAAAAATACTACAGATGTGCAGAACGCACAAAATCCCAAAAAACAGAAATATCCACAAAAAAAGCCTGATAGTATTTGTATAGACAGTAATATTCTTGCTAAAAAGCTGGGGTATGAAAAATACTTATTTAATAAAACATTAGAAATAATATCAGAACACAGCAGGCTTACCCTGTTCAAAAGTAGCAGTTGCTATTGGATAAGTTTTAGAAAATTTCAAGAACTATGTGAGAGTATCCCAATATCGGACAAACAAAAATATGAAATAGCCTGTTATTTTATCGGGTTATATAATCGCCATAAAATCCGTAAACAAATCAAAAAAGAACGACAAAAAAGTATAATTTAAAAAGTGTAATATATTCTATAAAGTGTAATATATATTGACATTTATAAAAGTATATTATATTATTTCAAAATCTTTATGTATATACCCTATGCATAAGACTCACTGTCTGAGGTTTAGCAAGCAATGGAAATGCCCATTCACCGTAAGACGTGTAAACAAAATATATAAAGGAGTACAGATATGTACGCTGTTTTTAAAACTGGTGGCAAACAGTATAAAGTGCAAGCAGGTGATGTTTTACGTGTTGAAAAATTAGAAGTAGAAGCGGGTAAAACCGTAACTTTTGGTAATGTTTTAATCGTTGGTGATGAAAAAGAATCAACAATTGGTGCCCCTATCGTTGAAGGTGCTGGCGTAAAAGCAGAAGTTGTAAAGCAAACTCGCAATGATAAAATTGTAATATTCAAAAAGAAACGTCGTCAAGGTTACCGTCGTAAACGCGGTCATCGTCAACACGTTACCGTATTAAAAGTAACAGAAGTTGTTGCAAAGGGTGCAAAAGCAGACGTTTAATAATCGTTTGAATATTGCGTAATATAATTTTATAAAAGAGGATATACAAAATGGCACATAAAAAAGCTGGTGGTAGTTCAAGAAACGGTCGTGATACGATAGGTCGTCGTTTGGGCGTTAAAAAATTTGGTGGCGAAAACGTAGTAGCAGGAAATATCTTGGTACGTCAACGTGGTACTAAATTCCACCCAGGTCAAAATGTAGGTATGGGTAAAGATCACACTTTATTCGCATTAGTTGAAGGCAACGTAGCTTTCAAAAAAACAAAACAACGTACGACTATTACTGTTGTTCCTAGTGCATAAGTACCTTTACTTTTACATTTATCGGGGGCGGAAAGTGTTACCATTTTCCGCTCTTGATTTTTAATAAAACATATTTAATGTTGGGCATATAAAATGAAATTTTTGGATCAAGTAAAAATATTTGTAAAAAGCGGACACGGTGGGGCTGGATCCATCAGCTTTAGACGTGAAAAATATATAGAATTTGGCGGTCCTAATGGCGGAAATGGTGGCGCAGGCGGAAACGTGTACGCCGAAGCAGTGGACGGTCTAAATACTTTGATTGATTTCAGATATTCTCAACACTTTAAAGCCCCCCGTGGTGGTGGTGGTATGGGTCGCGATAGACATGGTAAAGACGGAAAAGATCTTATATTACGCGCACCTATTGGCACCCAAATATTTTGTAGCGAAACCGATCGCTTGCTTGTGGATTTCACAGAAATAGGCGAAACCGTATTATTGGCAAAAGGCGGTGATGGCGGACGTGGAAACACTTGCTTTAAAACGTCAACGAACCAAGCCCCTAGAAAATCCGAACCAGGGTGGCCCGGCGAAGAAAAATGGTTCTGGTTGCGTTTAAAATTAATTGCAGATGTGGGATTGTTAGGATTGCCCAATGCGGGAAAATCTACCTTTCTTTCAAAGGTTTCAAGAGCCCGTCCAAAAGTAGCAGATTACCCGTTTACAACATTACACCCCAATTTGGGCGTTGTATACGTTGATAATAAAGAATTTGTTATTGCAGACATCCCCGGATTGATAGAAGGTGCCCATTCGGGTCAAGGATTAGGTACAAGATTCTTGGGACACGTGGAACGTTGTGGCGTTTTATTACACCTTATCGACGGTTCCGATGATGCGGTTGTAGAATCATACAAAACTATCCGTCAAGAATTGGAATTATACGGCGGTGGACTGGCAGAAAAGCCTGAAATCATTGTAATCAATAAAATTGATGCTTTAATTCCAGAAATAGTCGAGGAAATGAAAGCAGAACTTTCCGCAGTTACCAATGCAAAAATTATGACAATGTCAGGGGTAACAGGGGAAAACACTGCTGATGTATTGCGGGAATTATACAAATATATCGCAGTATACAGAGAAGATGAAAAACGTGCAGAAATGCTGGCAAAAGAAGAGGTAATTGCTCCCCCTGAAAAATGGACTCCATAAAATGGATTCCGCACAGGGCAATCAATATATAGGGCTTTTAGGCGGGTCTTTTAATCCTGCCCACTCTGGGCATATGGAAATCAGCCAATGTGCATTGAAAACAATCGGTTTAGATGCGGTTTGGTGGTTAGTATCACCACAAAATCCAATGAAAGATGCTTGTTATATGGCACCCTTTCAAAACAGATTTTCTTATGCAAAAAAGCTGTGTGCTGAAACACCGTATGAAAATATTCACGTTAAAGACATAGAATCCCATACTAAAATACCCTACTCTATTGATATTATAAATAAATTGAAAAATACGCATTCTAATGTGAAATTTATTTGGTTAATGGGGGCTGATACTTTTGCCGAATTTCATAAATGGCATCAATATGACGAAATACTTAAAGCTATCCCTATTGCTGTTTTTTCTCGCCCCGGTTTTTCCATTCCAGACTTGCAAAATTTCAAAGAATATGGTATCAAGGAACATTATTTGAAAAACACAGAAATTTCGCATATAAAATCCGCTTCCCTACCCGCTTGGATTTTTATACCAAACACACACAATACAGAATCCGCTACGAAAATCAGAAATCAAATATCTGAAAACTGGTGGGAGAATAAGGAATAAAAAATGACAAAAATTGATAAAGATGAACTACTAGAAATCATTCAAACCAATCTTGATATGAATAAAGGAATGAACATTGTTACGATTCCATTGGATGGCAAAGCATCTTTTGCCGATTATATGGTTATTGCATCAGGCACATCAGGTCGCCACGCCATAGCTTTGGCAAAATATGTCGAAGAAGCTATCCGAAAAACAGGTTTCAAAGACACTCGTCTATCTGGTCGTGCCAATGGCGATTGGATTGTTATGGATGCTGGTGATGTGGTTGCACATATTTTCCGTCCTGAAGTACGTGAATTTTATGACCTTGAAAAATTATGGTCTGAAAAATTACCTGAAATGGATATTTTATAGGTTACAAATGTGGCATATCATAGCATTGGGCAAAATAAAACCCAGCCCTGAAAAACAATTATGTGATGAATATGTAAAACGGTGCAAAATACCCGTTAAAATTACGGAACTAGAAGAAAAGAAAAATCTAAGCGGGGACGCTTTAAAAGAAAAAGAAGCCCTGCTTATTTTAAAAACAATCCCTAAAAATGCATATCTATTTGCGTTGGACGAACGCGGTAAAACCTTTCCCAGTCCAGAATTTGCAAAAAAACTGCAATCCGTACAATCAGATATGACAGGGGATATATATTTTGTAATCGGGGGCGCATTTGGATTGCACCCCAGCGTTCGCCAAAGGGCAAATATGGTTATCAGCTTTGGGGCTATGACGTTTCCTCATATGATTGTGCGGGCATTGCTAACAGAACAACTGTACCGTGCCCAACAAATTATGAATAACCACCCTTATCACAAGCAGTAATCCTATTACACAGCAACCGTATTGCAATAGATTGTAAAACATTGTAGTATAGAAAAAAATAGGGAGCAATTCTAAAATGACGAAGCAAAAAAAACCCGTAATACTTTGTATCCTAGATGGTTGGGGTGATGAAAAAAATACCGAATACAATGCGGTAAAACTGGCAAATACCCCAAATTTTGACTCTTTGCTGGAACAATCCCCCCATTGTCATTTATCCGCCTGTGGTAAAGATGTGGGTTTGCCTGATGGACAGGTCGGTAACAGCGAAGTAGGACATATGAATATTGGTGCGGGACGTGTTGTTATGCAAAACTTGCCTCGTATTGATTCTGCTATTGAAACAAATGATTTTACAAAACAAAAAGCATATATGGATTTCGCCCAAAAATTAAAACAATCAAGGGGAACGGCACACCTGTTGTGCTTGCTGTCCGATGGGGGCGTTCATTCGCATATTAACCATTTAATCGCATATGCTAATGCTTTAATTGCGGACGGTGTCTGTGTAAATATTCACGCTTTTACCGATGGCAGGGATACAGCACCAAAATCCGCCCTGAAGTATTTAGAAATATTAGAAAACGCAACAACAGCCCCTGTTGCAACAATAACAGGGCGATACTGGGCAATGGACAGAGACCAAAATTGGGACAGAATACAAAAAGCCTATTCCGCAATTACATTTGGAGAATCCCCAAATAAAGCAAAAACATCCGCCGAAGCAATACATTCCGCATACGGCAGTGGGATAACAGATGAATTTATACCTGCTACCGTTATTCATAAATATGACGGTATATACCCGAATGACGGTATATTTTGTGTTAATTTCCGCACAGACAGAGCCAGAGAAATACTGTCAGCATTAGCAGATAAAAACTTTACGGAATTTCAACGCCCCACCCCTGTTTTTGACATTGCCCTTGGTATGGTGGAATATTCAAAGCATCACAGCACTTTTGTAGAGGCTATATTTCCTCCTTTAAATATGAATAACACACTGGGCGAAGTGGTTTCACGTGCAGGTCTATCCCAAGTCAGAACTGCTGAAACGGAAAAATATCCCCATGTAACTTTCTTTTTTAATGGGGGCGAAGAAAGCACATTTCCCAATGAAAAACGCTTACTAACATCTTCTCCGAAAGTATCAACCTTTGATATGAAACCTGAAATGTCTGCGTATGAAGTTACGCAAACTCTGTTATTGCACCTGCAAGAAAATCCTACAGATATGGTTATATTAAATTTTGCAAACCCTGATATGGTGGGGCATACGGGTAATTTAAAAGCAGCAATTTCTGCCTGTGAAGTGGTTGATGAATGTCTGGGTAAAATTTGGCACTATGCACAATCTAGTGATACCGTTTTAATGGTTACAGCAGACCACGGAAATTGCGATGTAATGTACAATGTTGCAACTGGCGAACCCCACACCGCACACACTTTAAACCCTGTGCAATGTATTATTAATGGATTTGGCGATGTTGATTTAAACGATGGAAAACTAGGCGACATTGCCCCCACAATATTGCATATATTACAATTAGAACAACCCACTGAAATGACCGGAAGAAACCTGATTAAATGTTAAAATTATTACGCTATTTTTCTGTTTTTTTGGTACTGTCAAATGTGCCTGCATTTGCCAATTCTGAAAAAGACCTTATTCAAAAAAATACATCGCTTAAACAAATAAAAAACCAACGCTATAAAAAAGAACAAGAATTAAAACAGATAAAAGATTTAATTATGCAAATTCGAAAGAAGGCACAAACCCTTGCGACCAAAAACCAAGGTATTGAAGTTCAAATATTACAATTAAACAAAAATATAGATAAAATAAATGTTAAGAAAAATAAAATACAAAAAAATCTGCTGAAAATATCTACAAACCTATCGGGCGTGCTTGGGGCGGTGCAACGCATATCTAAAACACCCGAAAATGCATTGTTTCTTTATCCCGGGACTCCAGAAAAAGCGGTTCTTAGCCTTGCGGTTCTTAAAAATATTATTCCACAAATCAATATATATAAGACAAAATTAGAACAGCAAGTGCAAACCCTAGAAACCTTGCAAGGCAATTTGATAAAAAATACTAAAATAAAAGAACGCCAAATCAAAAACTTAAAAAGCAACTCTTTAGTTTTACGGCTAGAAATAGACAAAAAGAAAAGATTGCAACAAAAAACCCTTGTTTTATCTAAAAAACTTCAGAAAAAAGAACAAAAAATACTTAAAGATATAAAAAGTATACAAAAATTCTTAGAAAAGTTAGAAAAAGAACGCAAAAGAAACAAGGCAAAGTTCCGCACAGAAAAACCATCTTCCATTAAGAAATTCCCTCGTAAGGGATATATTGAAAGTCCTGCAATAGGGCGGCTTGTCAAAAAATACAGGGCCAGAACCATATCAGGTGGACGCACTAACGGTATTACTATTCGTACAAAGAAAAATGCACGTGTAATTGCACCGTTTGATGGATATGTTGCATATGCAGGCAGATATGCCAACAGTAAAAAAAATGTAATCATATTATCACACGATGGTGGTTACAACACTGTTTTAATTGGATTAAAAACGTTGGATGTAAAAGCAGGCGGTTGGTTGTTGACGGGTGAACCCATGGGATTAATGCCCAATAAAGCCCCTGATTTGCAAATTGAAATTCGCTATGGCACAAAACCAAAGAATCCGTTACAATGGATAAAAAAGAACAGAATAAAAAGGTAAATTAGAAATGATGTCATTTAAGAAAAACTGCATAAGAATACAATCCATATTAGCCCTTGTTGTAATCAGCTTTGGTGCTGTTGCGAATGCCTCCGATGCTGCGAAAAAAACACAGAACCTAGAAACATATAAAATGTTGGACACTTTAACCGAAGTTTTATCAACGGTACACGAACAATATGTTGATAAAATTGATTATGCAACATTGGTTAAATCTGCAATCAAAGGGGTATTAGCAGATTTAGACCCCCACTCTGCATTCTTAGATATTAAAGATTTTAATGCTTTATACGAAAACACCTCTGGAAAATTCGGTGGGCTAGGAATGACTGTTGAAAGAGACCAAAAAACAAAATTACTACGAGTAGTTTCTCCGTTACAAGGGGCACCGGCAGAAAGATCAGGCATACGCACAAATGACATTATATTTCAAATAAATGATAAAATATTATCAAATTACACCTTTACAGAAGCTGTCCAAATGTTGCGCGGAAAACCCGGTACAAAAGTTAAATTAAAAATCCTTCGTGGGAAAAGCAAATCTTTATCCTTTACCCTTACTCGTGAAATTATAAAAGTTGCTTCAGTAAAACACAGATTACTTACAAGAAATATAGGTTATATAAGCATATCAAAATTCCAAAGTAAAACCACAGAGCAATTAAAACAAGCCATCAAAAAGATACGAGGCAAAGGGGCGTATAAAGTAAAAGGTTATATATTAGATTTACGTAACAACCCAGGGGGATTATTACCACAAGCCATAAGTGTTTCCGATGTATTTTTATCACAAGGGGAAATTGTTTCAACCCGTGGGCGTAAAAAAGAAACAGCACGAAGATTTAACGCTACAGAAGGCGATTTCATAGAAGGCAAGCCATTGGTTATATTAGTAAATGCAGGTTCTGCAAGTGCGGCAGAAATTGTAGCAGGGGCATTGCAAGACAACAAACGTGCCATATTGGTTGGCAAAAAAACATTTGGCAAAGGATCCGTGCAATCTGTAGTATCTTTGGGCGAAAAAATGGGAATGAAATACACGATTGCACGATATTACACACCTAGCGGTCGCAGTATTCAAAACATAGGAATAACACCAGATATAGTTGTTCCACAGTTAAAAGTATCACAACAGAAAAAGCAACAGCAATTCAGAGAATCAAAGTACAGAAACTCTATAGCAAATACTCAAAAGCAAAAGAAAGAAAATAATAATACCGATTATAATTGGGATATACGAGATTATGAATTGGCACGTGCTATTGATACTGTTCAAACTTTAATATTATCAAGGGATTAATATATAATATGATAAAAGACGAACGTCCATTCCGCCCAAATGTAGGCATAGTGTTACGCAATAACGCCAATCAAATATGGGTAGGGTCAAGAATTGATTCGGATAAAGCATTCTGGCAAATGCCACAAGGGGGAATTGAAGACGGAGAATCCCCTTTGCAAGCTGTTTACAGGGAAATGCAGGAAGAAATTGGTTTAACTGGTGCCGATGTTCGTCTTGACAAAGAATATGACGACTGGATACATTACACATTGCCGTATGATGTATCGGTGAATATATGGGGCGGAAAATACCAAGGTCAAAAACAAAAATGGTTTTATTTTACAATGCTTTCTGATGATGAAAATATTGCCATTGATACGCCCGTTCCAGAATTTTCTGATTGGTGCTGGATGTCGGCACAAGACGTTATAAAAAATGCAATCCCTTTTAAAAAAGACGTGTACCAGAAAATTGTAAAAAATATCTGAAAAATGCAAAATAATTCAAATTAACGCTTGCAATGTAAAATAAGTTTTGGTATATATATAACCAGTTAGCCGACATAGCTCAGTTGGTAGAGCAACTGATTTGTAATCAGTAGGCCGGGAGTTCGAGTCTCTCTGTCGGCACCACATTCAAAGCCTTGCATTGCAAGGCTTTTATTGTATCTGGATACAATTTCAATACTGATTATATTTGTTTTCTGGTTTTGTGTTTCTGTACCATATAACGGCATTCATAAATGTTAAAAATATTGCTAAAATTGTAAATATAGACATCAATAATCCATTGCCCTGCACTTTTGCGGCGAATAATAAAAATATCGCTGCAAGCACCCCTAATCGGCAGGATAAAACCACTGCGCGGCGTAATCCATATTGCACCAAGGCAATTATAAAAACAGCACTGAAAATCAATCCCAACCATATCATATCTGTATACATCGAATCCTCCTTTAATTGCTATACTTTAAGTATATCCCACAATCTGATACGTACTAATACTATGATTACAAAAAAAAGGCGTGCAAAAAAAGCGTACAAAAAAAGGCGTGCAAAGCACACCTTAATTCTTATTATGATATTTTTTACGAATCAAAAGGGTCTTGAACTAATATGGTATCATCTCGTTCTGGCGATGTGCTAAGCACAGCTACAGGTGTTTCAACTAATTCTTCAATACGTTTAATGTACGCTAATGCATTTTGTGGCAATTTAGACGCATCACGGCAACCATATGTTTTTTCATCCCATCCGGGCATAGTTTCATACACAGGCTTTACTTTGGCTTGTAATTCTGTATTTGCTGGATAATAATCATATTTTACACCGTCTAATTCATAACCGATGCAAATTTTTAATTCTTTCATACCGTCTAATACATCCAATTTAGTCAGCGCCATACCAGTTATACCAGTTGTTTTGACCACTTGACGTACCAACACAGCATCAAACCACCCACAACGACGATTCCGCCCTGTAACAGTACCAAATTCGTGTCCACGTTCACCCAAGCCTTGACCTATTTCATTCAATTGCTCTGTTGGAAAAGGACCAGAACCAACACGTGTGGTATATGCTTTTGTAATACCCAATATAAAGTTTAAAGCATCAGCACCAACGCCCGCACCTGCCGCAGCCTGTCCAGCGTGGGTGTTTGAAGATGTTACAAATGGATATGTCCCGTGGTCTATGTCTAACAGCACCCCTTGAGCCCCTTCAAACAATATACGTTTGCCCGCTTTTCTTTCTTGGTCCAAACGCTTCCATACCACATTAGAAAATGGTTTGATATATTGTGCCACATCTTTAATTTTTGCAATCAAGTCTTCTCTGTCAATACCGTCTTCGCCCATGCCTGTTAACAATGCATTATAATGCAGTAAAAGCCCATCGACTCTTTGTTCAATAACGCTTTCATCAAACAAATCACACACACGAATAGCACGGCGTGCAATTTTATCTTCGTATGCAGGACCGATACCCCGTCCAGTAGTACCAATTTTTGCATCGCCTTTTTGTTTTTCACGAGCATTATCCAAACGGCAATGCAAATCAGGCAATATAAGGGGCGCATTTTCCGCAATTATCAAATTTTCAGGAGAAATTTTAACGCCTTGGCTTTCAATTCTTTTGATTTCATCCAATAAAGCCCATGGGTCAATAACAACGCCATTACCAATCACAGACAAAGTGCCTGCACGTACAACACCGCTAGGCAATAAGCTTAATTTGTAAACTTTTCCATCAATGGTCAGCGTATGCCCTGCATTATGCCCCCCTTGGAATCGTACAACCACATCAGCACGGTCACACAACCAGTCTACTATTTTGCCTTTCCCTTCGTCGCCCCATTGCGATCCGACAACAACAACATTTCCCATATTTTCTCTCTCTTTAAAGTTAAAAATCTACACATATGTGTAGCAAATTTTTTGTTTTAGTGCAATGTTAAAATACTAATGCCTCGGTTAAGCCATCAATAATAAATTGCAAGCTTAACGCTGCCAATAATATTCCCATCACACGGGTTATAATATTTGTAATGGTGGGACTGATAAAGGCTTGTATTTTACCAGCCATAGCGAATAAAATATAGGTTATTATCAACACCGAACCAAACGCCCCAATCAACAATGCATATTTCATTACGTCCCCTTCGGCTTCGGATGCAAATAAAATAGTACTAGACATTGATCCTGCCCCCGCCAGCAAAGGCGTTGCAATTGGAAATACAGAAATATCGTCTGCTTTTTTTGCATCTTCTTCTTCGTCTTCACCGTAATCTACACTGTGGGAATCTGTGTCAAATACCATTTTATAAGCCACCACCATCAACAATGCCCCCCCAGTTGTTTTTAAAACAGGGACGCTGATGCCAATTACTTTCAATAATGCCGTTCCGAAAAATGTGAAAAATACCAATATCCAAAATGCGATAAAAGACCCTCTAAATGCGATTGCATGGCGTTCAGAAGATTTTTTCTTTGCCGTTAATGCCATAAATATAACCACTAAATCAATAGGTCCTATGATTACAAAAAATGTCATAAATGATTTTGTGAAAAATTCTAAATCTGTCATTACTAAACTCTCTTTTTTTATTATTTATTATTTATGCTTATTGTTTTTATATTAAGGTGTGTTGTGCTGGTTTTATTGTTCATAACCTTATTATATTTTTTTATTATACACGCTTTGCTGTTTATATTATATAGCACACATTTAAAATTACATACAATATTAAAACCCAAAATATATGGGGGCTGCGATACTGTATGTTACCCATATTAATATTGCCAAGGGCAATCCTGCCTTTACAAAGTCTTTAAAGTTATATTGCCCTGGTGTCATTACTAGCAGATTTGTTTGATACGCCACTGGCGTTATAAAGCAACAGTTTGCAGCAAAAACCACCGCGAATGTAAAAGCGTTTACATCTACACCTATAGTATGTGCTAATGATACTGCTATCGGCGTAAATAAAACAGCGGTTGCCTGATTTGATAATATATTTGTCATTATCATTATTAAAAAGAAGAACACAGATAAAACCACACTAGGGCTTTGGTTTTCCATCAAATATAATATGTTATCGGCGATAACACTAGCCCCACCCGTTTCTTGCAAGGATAACCCAAGTGCTAGCGATGTGGTAATAAGCAATATTACCCGCCTGTCTATGGCTTTTAGAGCTTCGTTAAAGGAAATACACCCCAACGCTACCATTGTTACCGCACCAATAAACGACGCAATAGACACAGGTAATATTCCAGATGCAGATAAAACAATGGTTGTTAAAAATGTTATTAAAGTTCTGAATACGTGATGCCGTGGGCGAACAACTTCGGCAGAAGATTCCAACAAAATAAAGTCAGAATCTTCCATAACTTGTGTAATATTTTCTTGACTGCCAACCACCAACAACACATCACCAGCACGCAAGCGAATATCCATTATACCGCTTTGCAGTATGCCGGTATTACGTTCCAGCCCTATGGGGATTAAATTACGTTCAATATGTAAATTCGCACTGCGTAAGGACCGCCCCAAATATCCAGAGTTTGGCGATACGATAATTTCTGCTAGCACTTGATTGGATATGCCCATAACATCATTATCATCATGGGTTAAATTATCAATATGTTTTCCTGCTAACGTCATTAAAACATCTCGGTTAGCAGCGATAAGAACATTGTCCCCCGGTAAAATAACACTGCTTTCAAAGGGGCGAGAATATGTATGTCCCCCCCGTTGAATTACCAATATATCCGCATCTATTTTATCCACTTTCCACCCTGATACACTTGCCCCAGACAGCGGCGATGCACCATCAACAGTTACCGTAGCAAAAAAGCGTCTTTCAATACCCCCATCCAGTTGATTTTTCAAGGGCGTTTTATCAGGCAGAACACGTGGTAATATAAATAAAACATATATGCTGCCCACAAATGCCAACAGCCCCCCCAGATATGAAAAGCTAAAGAAATCAAAAGGCACTTCGTTTAAATCCCGTAAAGCCCCTGATACTAATAAGTTAGTCGAAGACCCCACAAGCGTTGTCATACCACCCAAAATAGTAATAAAGCTGAGCGGCATTAACCAACGTGTAGGGGAAAGTTTTAATTTTTTTGCCAATACCACCACAACCGGAATAAACACAACCACCATCGGTACATTGTTTAAAAAAGCCGACAAACCGCCGACTAAAATTAATGCCATAAGCATTCCTATTTCTGGAATATGTTTTGATATTTTAGAAAGCCCTGTTGATACGGATTCTAACGCCCCTGTTTCCGATAAGGCTTCGCCAATAATCATCAATGAAAATACGGTAATCAAAGCAGGGTTTGACAGCCCAGATAATAAAGAACTGACGGTTATAGAGCGGTTTCCGTCCAGATTGTAAACAGGAAATATATAGAAAAAAATCATTAAAAAAGCAATAACCATAACCGAAGTCATTTCTATAGATACTTTTTCACTGGCATAATAATATAACGCAATAAATAATATTATAAAAACTGCTGATATTTGAAATAATTCCATTATATAATCCTTTCTGTATAGTGTATTGTATATATCATATTATGGAATTATTCAATTATAATAATATTTTCTTACATTCTTTCTTTATATTTTTACGGATTTTATGGCGATTATGTCGCCCAATAAAATAACACGCTATTTCATATTTTTGCTTGTCGGATATTGGAATATTTTCGCATAGTATTTGAAATTGCCTAAAGCCTATCCAATAACAACTATTTGAATGCCATAATTGTAAATTGTTGTTTTGTGCTACTATTTCAAATATTACACTAAATAAGCGTTTTTCGTAGCCTAGCATTTTAGCAAGGATATTACTGTCTATTGTAATGCCATTAGGCTTTTTTGGTAATGCTTTTTTATCTTTTGTCATTATGTTTTACCTTCTGTTTTAATTACATTATAATTAAAACGCTACAGTCATAGCGTCCAGAGGCTGAAACAACCGAAAGAAGTCGGTTTGGTGGTTTTTAGGGTTACCCCTTGGACATTCCCACACCCTCTGGACTGTTTATAAAATACAAAAGTATAAAACATAAATTTGATACAAATATGCCTGTACGCAGGCATAAAAATACCGCAGTCTATCGGGTGCGGAATATCCGCTTCTTTACGAGGTTTCAGTCTCATAGTAAATTATAAATTAAATTTACAAAAAGACAATGAAAAAATTAAATAAAAAAATGAAATAAAAAACAAAGAGTTGCACTTTCATACTAAAATATGTATATCTAAAAGTATGAAATTTACAGCAAAAACGACTATAAAACCCTATACGGAATCCGCTTTATTACAAGCGGTGGACTGTTTGCAACAAGGATACGTTGTCGGTATGCCTACCGAAACCGTTTATGGATTAGGGGCAGATGCAACCAATCCAAACGCTATTGCGGAAATTTATACTCTTAAAAACCGCCCCCAATTTAATCCTTTGATTTCTCACGTCAATTCCTTTGAAATGATAGAACACATTGCAGAAATGCCAAATATAGTCCGTGATACTGTTGAACATTTTTTCCCCAGTGCTTTGACATTAGTCTTAAAACGATCGGCGCATTGCCCAGTATCAAGGTTAGCCTGTGCGGGGTTAGACAGCATCGCCGTGCGTATGCCGAAACATTTGATAGCACAAAAATTAATATCCCAACTGGGCAAACCCATATGCGCCCCATCTGCAAACCGCAGCGGGCATATTTCCCCCACCTGTGCCGAACACGTGAAAAACAGCCTGCCCCACGGAATCCCAATGATTCTGGATGGGGGGCAATGTGAAACGGGTATTGAATCAACTATTTTGGATATGTCTGCCGACCAACCTGTATTATTACGTGCCGGCAGCATCACAAAATCCGAATTAGAAAACTTTTTTAATCGCCCAATTGACGAAAAAACATTTGCAAAGGGTAATAATCCTATTGCACCGGGACAATTAAAATCCCATTATGCTCCCGATATTCCTGTATATATGAATCAAGCCAATCCCCCTTTGGAAAAAGATATTGCATACATAGGTTTTGGGGAATTTGGGGAAAATCAAAATTGCCATATAAATTTATCGGAAAGTGCCGATTTAAACGAAGCAGCAGCACGGCTGTTTGATGCCTTGTACACTTTAAGCGAAAATAAAACCTATAAAGCAATATTTGTAGCCCCTGTTCCCAATTATGGCATCGGAATTGCCATAAATGACAAGTTGGTACGTGCATCAAGCCCATTATAATGCAAAAAAACCACGCGAATCCAGAAAAATTCAAAAAAAATGATGAAAACGGCGTAAAAACCGTGAAAAATGTGAAAAAACATCATTAAAACTGTAAAAACCGTGAAAAAACGGCATAAATATCTTTTATAATGCAAAGTAAGCAGAATTTTTTACGTTTTCAAAACTTTTAAATGCTAAAACAGTATTTAGTGTAAAATAATATATACAAAATCGTTTTTTTAACGTAATATATGCAAACATTTGAAAAAAATATAACAAAATATTACAAACAGAGGCATAAAATGGTAAAAATATCACAACGTGGCACAATGGACGCATTTATAGTTATGGATACCCTGGCAAAAGCAAACCATATGGAAAGACAGGGCAAAACCGTATATAGATTTGAAGCTGGTCAACCCACTTTTTCCGCCCCTGCCCCCGTGATTACAACCGCCAAAAATACGTTGGATACGGATAAAATTGCGTATACGGACCCCATTGGTCTGCCCGAATTACGTAATGCAATATCTAAACATTATCAAGACCGTTACGATTACACCCTTAATCCTGATAGAATCTGTATAACCCCCGGATCAAGCGGTGCATTTTCATTGGCCTTTTTATCGTGTTTTTCCGCTGGAGATACGGTCGCAATGGCAATGCCGTGTTATCCCAGTTATAAACGTATTTTGGAATCTTTTGGTGTGAAGATTTTGCCTTTATTATCAACAGAACAAGACAAATATCAGCCCACGGTTGCATTGTTGAAAAACGCACAAAAAGATTCGGCGATTGATGGTTTAATCATTGCATCACCCAACAACCCTACGGGTACAGTTTTAAATACACAAGAATTACAAGAATTATCCCAATACTGCACGGATAATAATATCCGTCTGATATCCGATGAATTATATCACGGTGTAGAATTTGGCGAAGAACAAGCACAAACCGCATTACATTATAATGAAAACGCTATTGTTATTAACAGTTTTTCAAAATATTTCTGTATGACGGGGTGGCGATTGGGTTGGATAATCATACCAGAAAATATGAAAACGACCATAAACAATTTACAATCAAACTTGTTTATATCTGCCCCTACTATCAGTCAAAAAGCTGGTACGGTTGCATTTGACTGTTTGCAAGAACTGGACGGCAATATTGAACGTTACAAAAAAAATAAAGAATTATTTATTCAAGAATTACCCAAAATGGGAATTACAAAATTTGCAATACCCGAAGGTGGATTTTATTTATATGCGGATATTTCTCATATAACAGATGATACGACCCAATGGGCGTTGGATTTATTGGAAAATGCAGGCGTTTCAGTCGCTGCAGGGGCGGATTTTGATCCTTATCGTGGGCATCACACCATAAGATTTTCGTATGTATGCGATTACGACCACGCAAAAACGGGGCTGGAAAAATTATCCGAATACATTCAATCTAACAGCTAAGTTATACAGACGCACAAAAAAACCTTGTACAGAGCAGTTATACTATATTTTTACAATATATATGCTTTTACAAGGTGTTTTTTTATCTGGATTTATTTTTTAACGCTAAAATCCGTAAGACATTTAATAATACCATTTAAACACTGTACTTCTTGCACATTCATATTGATACGATTGAACATAGTGCGTAAGTTTCTTTTTACTGTTGGTCCCGATGTTTCTGATTTAAAAAAGCCCCGTTTATCCAATTCGCATTCCATATAATCCAATGCGTGTTTAACGTGTTGGTGCGTTGCGGGGGGCGTATCTAATTCTATGGTCGGTACAAGCGTTGTATCATTATGATTTTGCCACCATTCCCAACAAATCAACAATACTGCCTGTGATAAATTCAATGATTTAAAATCTGGATTAAGCGGGGCAGTTATGACCGCATTACATCGTGCAATGTCATCATTTTCCAGCCCACTGCTTTCACCACCAAACACGAATCCTACTTTTTGCCCTTGTACTATTTTTTGTTGGGCAATTTTCCCTGCATCGGCGGGGGTAAAGCTGTCAATTTCTAAATAGCGTGGGCGTGCCGTTGCGGCGTATAAATAATTAATATCAGTGCTGGCTTCTTCTAACGAATCAAAGACTGTTACTTCTGGCATTAACCGTAAGCATTCCGCCGAAGTTGCCATTGCTTTTTCCGAAGGCCAACCATCACGAGGTTGCACCAATCGCAATTCTTCTACACCGCAATTAAACATAGCCCGTGCGGACATTCCGATATTTTCACCCAACTGTGGGCGAACCAATATAACAACAGGTTTCATTATTCTACTGTTACAGATTTAGCCAAGTTTCTAGGTTGGTCTACATCCGTCCCCTTATGAACTGCGGTTTCATACGCCAATAATTGTGCGGGCAAAGCGTACAATATGGGGGCAACCAATGCATCAACTTTGGGCAATTCTATGCTGTCAAATGGCATTTTTGTCATGGATTTCATTTTCGCAATACCTTCCGCATCAGAAATAAATACCACTTTACCGCCACGTGCTATGGTTTCTTGGACATTCCCCGCTGTTTTTTCAAATAAATCATCTAACGGAGCAGTAACAATTATAGGAACTTGTTCATCAATCAATGCGATTGGACCGTGTTTCATTTCCCCTGCCGCATACCCTTCGGCGTGGATATACGATAATTCTTTCAGCTTTAACGCCCCTTCCATTGCGATAGGGAAATTCACACCCCTGCCCAGATACAACACATCACGGGTTTCTGATATTTTTTGTGCAATATCTTTAATACCATGTTCCGAATTAACAAATTTTCCATATAATGCAGGCAATTCTAACATAGCTTGCACGTAATGTTTTTCTTGTTCTTCTGATAATTGCCCACGTACTTTCGCCATTGATAATGCCAAGGATAACAATACAACCAACTGGGTTGTAAATGCCTTGGTACTTGCGACACCTATTTCAGGACCCGCCAGTGTTTGCACTATCGCATCGGATTCTCGTGCCATAGTACTTTCCGCCACATTTACCACTGATAATATTCTTTGCCCTTGTTTTTTACAATATCGCAACGCTTCCAATGTATCCATCGTTTCGCCCGATTGGCTGATAAATATAGACAATCCTTTTTTAGACAATGGCGGTTCTCTGTATCGCATTTCGCTGGCAACATCAATTTCAACAGGGATTCGGGTTAGTTTTTCAAACCAATACTTTGCAACCAAACCTGCATAATACGCCGTACCACACGCCGATATGGTTATTCTGTCAATATCGTTCACATCAATATTCAAATCAGGCAATGTTATAGTTTCCTGTGCAGGGTGAATAAAAGTAGATAAAGTATCCCCAATAACAGTGGATTGTTCAAATATTTCCTTTAACATAAAATGACGATAATTGCCCTTGCCGACACTTGCCCCTGTCAAAGATGTTTTTACAACAGGACGATCCACGGGAGTATCTTCTTTATCATAAATAGTTACAGATTCTTTTGATGCAACCGCATAATCTCCGTCTTCTAAATAACAAATATCTTGTGTGAAAGGGGCTAATGCCAAAGCATCTGACCCGAAATATTTTGCACTGTCGCCAAAGCCCAATGCTAATGGAGAACCAACTCTGGCACCAATCATTAAATCATTTTGCCCTTTGAAAATCATACATAATGCAAATGCCCCATGCAACCGTGGTAATAATTTTTGTACAGATTCTAACGGGGAAAGTCCTTGTTCCAAATAAGAATTTAAAATATGGACTAATATTTCCGTATCTGTTTCTGATTCCATATCATCAGATGTTAAACCCATAGAGTTTGCTAATTCTTTATAATTTTCAATAATGCCATTATGCACAACTGCAACATTTTTGTGCATATGCGGGTGAGCATTGTTTTCTGATGGTACGCCGTGGGTTGCCCAACGGGTATGCCCTATACCAATATTTCCTGCGATAGGGTTATGGGCAACCACTTTTGTCAAATTCACGATTTTACCTTCTGACCGCCGACGGGATAACACGCCATTATCAATGGTTGCTATACCCGTTGAATCATAGCCTCTATATTCCAAACGACGTAATCCATCTAGCAATAATTCTGATACGTTTTCCGCCCCAATAATTCCTATAATACCGCACATATTAGCCTTCTTTCTTGTTGTTTTGGCGTACTGTTCTGAATGTAACAGCTGCATTTTCGTGATTTTCTTGATTTGCACGTGCAACAACAAGTGCATCTTTTTCTACATCTTTTGTTACAACAGACCCTGCCCCAATTATGGCACCATCGCCTATGCGTAAAGGGGCTACCAAAGCAGAATTTGACCCCACAAATACCCCTTGCCCTATGACTGTTTCCATTTTACGGAATCCATCGTAATTACAAGTTATTGTACCTGCACCCAGATTGCTGTCTGCACCAATATCTGCATCCCCTACATATGACAAATGATTAACTTTCGCCCCTTGTCCAACAACACTGTTTTTAATTTCAACAAAATTACCGACCTTGCATTTTTCACCAATATCCGAACCGGGGCGAAGTCGTGCATACGGACCCACAACAGCATTATTTCTCACGATGCATTCTTCTAAATGTGAAAATGCCCGTATGGTTACATTATCTTCTAATACAACACCTTCGCCAAAAACAACATTCGGTTCTATGTCAACATCGTTGCCTATTTGTGTATCCCAAGAAAAATATACCGTTTCAGGGGCGGACATATACGTCCCCATCGCCAATGCTTGCATACGGCGAGAATATTGCCATATGGATTCAGCTGTTGCCAAATCTATTTTGCTATCGCATCCCATTACTTCTTGTTCATCAGTCACAGAATATACAATTTTTTGATTTTTGCTTTGGGCTATCTTTACAATATCAGTCAGGTAATATTCTTCTTTTGCATTATTATTATCTACGTTAGAAATCAAATCAAACAATACAGATGCTTTAACTGCCATAACTCCAGAATAACAAATCTCTACAGCTTTTTGTTGCGGTGTCGCTTCTTTGTCTTCAACGATAGCGTTAACCACGTCCCCATCAGTTATAATTCGCCCATACCCTGTGGGGTCTTGCGGTACAAAACCCAGTAACGCTATTGTTGCTTTGCTGTTTTTACGGGTTTCTATCAACTGATATAATGTTTCTGTGGTAATTAAGGGCGTATCGCCGTTTAAAATAAGAACAGTACCATCTGTAAAATCAGAAAAAAACGTATCGGCAGATTTAACAGCATCAGCCGTCCCAAGTGCAGACTTTTGTAATACAGTATTAAATGGTAATACTGTGTCTTTAATTTCTTCTTGATTATGTGGTCCGACAATCGCACATACTTTTTCTGGTGATAATGGTAATACCGCATTTAACACATGGTTTATCATTGGCAAGCCTGCCAAAGGATGCATTACTTTTGTTAAACTGGAACGCATACGTGTGCCTTTGCCTGCACCCATTATAATTACACCTAATCCCATTGAATATTCTCCTATTATTTATCGTGTATTAAATTTTGATACAAAAATTAACAAATAAATAGCATATATATACAAAAAAAACTAGATAAATCTAGTTTTTTGTTACGTTTTATATTTTGTGGGCAAACCGTTCCTATAAATATAATTCTTTAAACTTGGGTTTATAGTTTGGGTTTATGATAGGGTTATAAATTTAAGGTTTAAAATTGATATTTACCCTGTCTTTTTCAGCATTTCGTCTAATGCACCCGAACGTTTTAATGTCATTGTTTCATCACATCCACCAATATGTTGACCGTTTACAAATACCTGCGGCACAGTTTTTGCACTTGGCAAGCGTAAGCCCATTTGTGTTCTTGCTTCGTCCGATTCCCATATATTGTATTCGCTGTATGCGATTCCTCTTTCTTCAAACATATTTTTGACTTTTGTGCAAAATCCACAACCTTCACGCCAGAAAATTTCTACTTTTGGTGCTGACATAACATTCTCCTTTTTGTTATTCATTTGATTAAACATACGCTTTTAAAATTTAATAAATACAGTTTAAATACAAAATATATATATAGCAAGAATATTTTACAAAACTATTATTAAAACGCCGTAAATAGTGTAGTATGCTTAATATAATATTATCTGTATCTTTATACAAAACAATGCCGTATTATGCAATAGTATAAGTGTGTATAGAATAATACTGTTTATGGAATATGCATCATAAAATATACTATAATGCACATAATAAGGAAAAATAAAATAAGATGATGTTTAAGGTTGTACCGTTTTCATTTGATTTATATGAATCAAATCCCAAGTCTATTATATGATATAAAGTCTATTGTATGATATAAGGGAAAACAGAAAAGTTGCAAACCATTACGCAAATTGTAATTTAATAAAATAATAAAAAGGATTAATTGGAAATATGTTTTCTTCGTTTTTTAAAAATAAACAATGGGCAGTCTGGGCATATGCAGGGGCGTTCATTATTATATTATCTTTGGTGGCACAAGTCTGGATAACAACGCTGTTAAATGCGTGGTATAAAGATTTTTATGATGTTTTGCAAAATGCACCAAAATATAAAATTTCAGACTTTTACAATTTGTCATATTATTTTATGCAGGTTGCTATGCCTTATGTGATTTTGGCAACATTAACCAATTATTTCGCACGTATATACGCTTTTAAATGGCGGCAAGCCATTACTTTTCATTACGTTCCCATGTGGCAGAATGTATCCGAAGAAATAGAAGGCGCTTCCCAGCGTATCCAAGAAGACACTGCCCGTTTTGCAAAAATATTAGAAGCATTGGGAATGCGAGTACTGCGTGCCTTTATGACTTTGATTGCCTTTGTTCCCATATTATGGGGGCTATCTAGTACGCTGGACAAAGAAACATTTCCCATATTATCTTCCATAGACGGTGCTTTGGTGTATGTTGCATTATTATTCAGTTTGGGTGGTTTAGTGGTCAGCTGGTTTGTCGGTATAAAGTTACCCCATTTGGAATACAATATCCAACGGGAAGAAGCTGCATTTCGTAAAGAGTTAGTATACGGAGAGGACAACAAACAAGACCACGCCCAGACCGATACTTTGGTTGGGTTGTTTACTGGGGTACGTGTGCAATCTTTTAAATTATACCTACATTATGGATATTTTGATATATGGGCAATTTCATACAGCCAAGCCACCGTATTAATTCCGTTCCTGTTTACCGTTCCTGCATTGTTTAAAGGGGTTATTGCATTGGGGTTAGTAATGCAAGTATCAAATGCTTTTGGACGTGTACACGATAGTTTTGATATACTGATTGATAATTGGACAACAATTACAGAGCTGCGTTCTGTGCGATTGCGTTTGGTGGAATTTGAAAAGAATCTAAAAAAATACTCTGCGTAATTTTACAACATAAACGTGGACAAAAAAGTATATTTAATATGGCGTTTTTATGCAGTCATTAGTATGTTCCATAGTGCCATATTATGGATGATGTTATGGGACACCTGACAACAAGGATTTAAAATATGAAAAACAAATTGCCAAAGTTGTGCAAAATATGGACGATGTGCAAAATATGGACGATGTGTATAACAGTGGGGGCGTTGACTATTGCCCCTGCTTTTGCAAGACATAGCAAGCCTTTGTACACATATAAAAACAGGGATATGTCTGAAATTGGCACTTCGTTCAAAGGAAAATCGTGGATTATAGATGGGGACAGTATAAAAATCACTATGCCCAATTATGTTAAAAAAGAAGTCCGTGTTTTTGGTATCAATGCCCCCGAAATGTCAACCGCAGCGGGAAAGCGTGCAAAATGGTTTTTAATTCGTCATACAAAGGCAATAGGCAGGACATTATCATGCACAGTAAAAGACAGAGATATTTACGGGCGGTATGTTTCCACGTGCATGGACAGCAAGGGCAATGATATTGCAGAAATATTGTTGCGAAATGGGCATGCGATAGTATACAGACGTTTTATAAAAAATGCTCCTAAATCATTACAAAAACGATATTTTAAAGCTGAAAAACAAGGGCGTAATAAAAAATAATAGAAAGAATACAAAATGGAAAAAACTTCATATCCGCAACCACAAAGCATTGATTATATAAATTTAATAACCTTGGGCACCATATGGGCGAGTGCATTTATAGCAATGCGATATTTGGCATTTGATATTCCCGCCCTGTCCGTTGTTTTTTGGCGTGTGTTTATTGCTTTTGTTTTATTGTTTTGCATTGTAAAGGCAAAAGGTATCGCATTATTACCCGCATTAAAAGCGTATAAGTTAGCAGCAGTATACAGTATGATAGGTATTGTTATTCCATTTTTTATGCTGACTATGGCGGCGAAAACAGTAAACAGCTCCACATCAGTACTTATTGCATCTGCCAATCCTTTGGTTACAATATTCCTAGTACATTTTTTGTCTTCTAATGAACCTATCAGTTATCAAAAAACAATAGGGGCAGTTATTGGATTTATAGGAATATCCTTATCTTTTGCAAATACCGCATTTCAAGACAGTGACAGCATTATCGGTATGTTTATGATAGCTGTTGCAATGTTGTGTTATGCAACATCTGCCATTATTGTTAAAAAAGCATATCACATACATCCCATGGCTTTTACGTGTGTAAGTGCAGGGTTTGGCGTCATTCCCATATTGATAGGAATAAGCGTTTTAGGGTTGGGTTTTTCGGATATAAATATTATGAATTATGATATGAATGTTGTCGCAACATTGGTATATTTGGGGTTTATGCCCACAGCCCTTGCATGGACATGGAAATTACAAATCGTAAATAAATTAGGCAGCAGTTTTTTAAGTTATGTCGGATATATTATCCCCATATCAGGTATCATTCTTAGCTTTGTCCTGTTATCCGAACCCCTGTCAATGGTATTATTATTGTCATTGTGTTTGGTGTGCTTGGGCATATGGATTTCTTCGCAAAAAAGATATTAATCTTATATATTATTATCAGATTCATACACAAAAAAAGGAGAGGTAAATCTCCTTTTTTAATTACAGGGTTTTTATTTTATATTAGGCAACTTTTTCAAAGTTTTTTCCAATCCTGTTAACGCCTTTTGAATTGCCAGAATAGCCTGTACAACCTCTGCTTCACGTAATGCAACTTCTTTCTTTTTGAATTTATCTTGTACGTTATTACTAAATGTTTTTATCTTTTTAAATAGAGCCTTTAATTTTTCAAACTCTTTCTTTTGCTTTGGTGTTAATGCAGTGGTTTTCACTGTTGATATTTTCTTTTCCACAGATTTTTTGGTTGCATTTATGGCATCAAATTCTTTTTGTAATTTTACAATTAAGCGTTTTTCACGTTCCTCTGGTGTTAACTTTTTATTAGCTTCGGCTTCTGCCTTTAATTTTGCATTCTTTTTATCGGCTATGTCGTCTTTCACCAATGTATAATACGCAGGCAATAACAAAATGGCAGCCCCTGAAAAATCTCCGTTGGCAGAACTGGTTTGTGTGTAAACAGGTTTTACAGGGACTGGCCTTACCTCTGGAATTCTAGGAACAGGTCCATAATAGCCTTTAGATTTAGCAATGCCTAAATTATCATCGTAAAATTTCAATATACTTGTTTCTTCGCCCTTTTGTACTAATAGCTGCATAGAAGAAGCTCCACCAATCCCAATGATTTCAATAACCCGTTTGTCGCTGTCTTTTTCTTCTTTGGAAGCATCTTTGGTCGCCCACAACTGTCCGCCTTTTAACATACGCACTGAAGCACCTGTTTTATCAGCAAAATTCCCGTCAGCATCTTCTTTTACGTTGCTGTTAAAATTAATACCAGTATAGTTAATTTTTATTTTGCTTGCTTTTACTTTATACAGATTAATCCAACCTGCATATTTTTTAGAAGCGTCTGACCCCATACCATTTTGCATTTCCATTACAACATTGCCTGTAGTGTTAATTTCTACAGTACTACCCATGGTAATACGCGCAGGAATATCTGCATCTCTTTCGCTGTTTAATGTATTAGAAGACGTTATGGAATCAGAAATCACTGCATTGGTATTGTTTGCAACAAAATACAAGTCGCCTTTTGATGTTATATTTTTATTTATAAATATAGAACGTCCAGCGATTAAAGATAGTTTTCCTGTCCCTGTAACATTTAATTCTTCGTTTACAGTTATATCGTTGGACGCTACCACAGATACATTTTCACCTTTATTTAACTTGGCCTTAACTTGGTCAGCCAATCCCCAATACGCCGTAATACCCAACACAGAACCATATGCTGATGATATGGTCGTTTCAGTACCTGAATTAAAGCTAGATTTTGTATAGGGCAATCCGATTGCCAAACGCGTACCAGTGCTGTTTATTGCCACTGCCGATCCAAAATCTTTAATCTTGCCCTGCAATGTTTCCACTGTATTATCCAAAGTTATTTTATAGGTTGCCCCTAAATCAGTACTTTTTTCAAAATCCACAGTAAAACCATATATCGCCCCTTTGTCAGCATCACGCCCCTTTGCCCCAATGTACAAAACATCACCAGCATCGTTTAAAGCAACAGCCGAACCAAAATGATCACCTTGACTTAATATTATTTTACCCGCTTCATTGTTTGGATTAAATAATTTTTTTAATACTTCACTGGTATCGTCTATTTTACTAACAAGAGTAGGCGTAAGTGTTGTTGCATCAAGTTTATAGCCGTATATTGCCCCTTTATTTGAATCTATTCCCATTGCCCCGATTGCTAATTTTGTACCGTCTGTATTAAACGTCACCGCCGAACCATATTTGTCGCCTGCAGTTGTACCTTGTAACAGAGTTCCTGCTGTAGGCGTTTTGTCGGTTTCTGTAAAAGTACCACTACTCCAATTGCTTAGGCTATACAGATACACCTTACCTTTATTTGAATCTATTCCCATTGCCCCGACTGCTAATTTTGTACCGTCTGCATTAAATGCCACCGCCGAACCATATTTGTCACCTGCAGTTGTACCTTTTAACAAAGATGCAGAAACGGGTGTTTTAACGGTTGCAGTAAAAGAACCACTGTCCCAATTGCTTAGGCTGTACAGATGTACCTTGCCTGTATTTGTAGTATCTGCACCACTTGCCCCGATTGCTAATTTTGTAGCGTCCGTATTAAATGCCACCGCCGAACCAAAAAACTCTTCTTTTACTTTGCTTTTAATGTAGTGTTTTAATGTAATAGTAAAACCTGCCGCATCCCAATTTTTCACGGAAAACAAATACACAGACCCTGTATGTGTTATATTGCCATTATCGGATGTGGTGGATCCGACTGCCAATTTTGTGCTATCTCCACTTAATGCAACCGCTGTACCAAAGGAATCCCCTTGTTTTAACGGTCCAGTTAATTGAGAATGTGTATAACCAATTTTCTGTTTTTCCACCCATGAAGACGCAGATTCAAAGTATGCACTTATGCCACCCCTAGAACTGGTATCATTAGGTGCTGTTATTAAGAATTTTTTACCATCTCCGCTTAATGTTACGCCTGTGCCATATGCCCCTTTATCAACCGTACTGGTAAAAGGATTAGTTTTTGATTTTACGGTATCAGCTGTTGATGTCCAATCCAGAGTATAAAGTGATACCTTGCCTTTATTTGATTCTGCACCACTTGCCCCAATCATCAACAAGGTTGCATCCGTATTAAACGCCACCGCAGAACCGTATTTGTCGCCTGCTTTTGTGCTTTCTAACTGGGTAGTACCTGCAAGCGTTTTATCGGTTGCGGTAACATCTGTTGATGTCCAAGATAGCGTATACAAATGTACTTTGCCTGCTTTTGAATCCGCCCCCATTGCCCCGACTGCTAATTTTGTACCGTCACCGCTTAATGCCACTGCAGAACCATAGTTATCTGTAGAGCTTACTGTACCTTGTAGTAGAGTTCCTTTTGTAGGTGTATCCTTTACGGTAATAGTACTTGCCCAACCTGTTAAGTCGTACAAATATACTTTACCTGCATTTGAATCCGCCCCCATTGCTCCGACTGCTAATTTTGTACCGTTCGTATTAAACGCTACCGCAGAACCAAAATTTTCATTATTTGCAGCACCTGTAAGTCCAGAGCTAGGCGTTTTATCTGTTATACTAACAGCACTACTCCAATCCGTAGAAAATGCATATAAATACACCTTGCCTATATTTGTATTTTTACCCATTGCCCCGACTGCTAAACGTGTACCTGCGTTATCAAACACCACAGATGATCCGAACTTATCCCCTGTAGTTTCACCATCTTTATGGTTTTTATACGTTACGGTAAAATTATTCGCCGCAAAGGTGTCTACTGCAAATAAATATATTCGCCCCGTATCGTTATTCCAACCACTGGAACCAACCGCCAATTTATTACCATCACCACTAAGGGATATGGAACTGCCCACTGTAACATCATACCCTTCACGATATTTTTGTGTGCCTTTTTCTGTAACACTTGCTGCTGAAAAATCAGTAATATTATAGGCTGTAACCGCACCCAAGTCGCTGCCAAATTCCTGTCCTTTTGAACCAACTATTAATTTTGTACCGTCATCACTTAAAGTGATTGCATGTGCAAAACCGTTATCCGTATTATTAATGGTATTTGCAATTTTAACAACACCTAATGTATTGGTTCCTGTGAACGTATCTGCTGTTACAGTGTATAAACGAATTGTTTTACTGGCATCCCCAACCAATAATTTTGTACCATCACTGTTAATTGCCAAAGAATCCACATATTGCCCAGTGTAAGTGCTAGGATTCATTATTGCAAAAGTATCACCATTTAAAAAATCACCCCTGATACTGCGTTTATAGGTTGCCGATACAGCTCCACTCCAATCGCTGGGTAAAGTATATAGCTCGATAGTACCCGACACTTTTTCCGTTGATTTATTATTATCAGATGTATCTGTAATTTTAGTTTTTCCTCCTGCAGCCCCAACGAATAATCTGGTTCCGTCATTGCTTAATGCTAACGAAGAACCCAGTTTCATTCCTGCATATGTATTTAAATTCTCGTATGTCAATAAGTTATCAGCACCATTTTTTATAGTTTTACCATCAATAGTATGCTTAAAAGTTGCAGTTGAATCACTGCTCCAATCAAACAAGTATACTGCCCCTATATTTGCTGTTTTTGTCTTTGTTTCTGTCTTTGCATCATCACCAGTGCCAGTTGTTATATCCTTTGTAAGGTTAAGACTTGCCCCACTTGCCCCAACTGCTAATTTTGTACCGTTATCACTTAACGCCACCGCAGAACCGAAATTGTCATTACCTGATAATGTTATACCACTGGTAGAATCGCTTAATTTTACTTTAAAGACGTGACTGCCCCAGCTGCCTGAATATAAATACACCGCCCCTGAATTATTTTTTGAGTTTTCATCGTATCCTGTTGCCCCAACTGCTAATTTTGTACCGTTATCACTTAACGCAATAGAATCCCCAAAACCTGCGTTTTTTTGCAAGGCATTAGACCCTGATGGGGCAGATAGTTTGTTTTTATAGGTTATTGCAGAAGCATCAGCGGAAATATCATATAAATACACTGCCCCTATAACATCACCACCCGCTATACCATCTTTTGTGGCGGATTTTGCACCAACTGCTAATTTTGTACCGTCACCACTTAATACCACAGACGATGCAAATTCATCGCTGATAGAGTTTAAACGTAAATCTATATTTTCTGCACTGGTAACATTCACCCCAAGTATAGCGGTGGCATTTACAAGCTTGTATGTATAAATCGCACCTTTGTTTGAATCGTGCACTGCGGCCCCACCAATTACATAGGAACCGTCTGCCGTCATAGCAACAGATGTTCCCATTTTTGATCCGCTTTTTAAAGAGGGCGAATTGGTATTATTAATAATATAATCTTTATCACTACTTGCCACAGTCCATCCATGGCTGGTAAAAACTTTTATTGCCCCTGTATTGCTGTTATAACCAGTATAACCAACAGCAATATTACCTGCTGTGCTATCTGTTGCGACAGAACCGCCAAAGAAAGTGGCTCCGCTTTCTGGTGACTCTAATTTTCCGTAATAAGAAAATACACTGCTCGCTTTTTTTGTGTCATTAATAACCGTGCTGGGTTTCCACGTTGCCAAATACACAATACCCTTACCGCTGCTGTATTTTTCCGCCCCTATTACAACTCTTTCTGCAGTATCAGAAAATGCTAACGCTGATCCCAACCCTGATTTTTCGGCAATTTTTTCCTCCCTGAAATCATATGTATCATTATTACTTAAGTGTTCTAATAGCGAACCACTTGAATCCTTTTTGGCGTAAATTCTTGCTTTGTATGTAGTTTTATATAACTTAACCAAATTACCCGCACTGTCTACTATATTTTCTGTACCATCTATCCACGTCAATAATTCGCCGTGCGATGCTGTGTTCCCAGAACCTTGATACACACCCCAAACTGTTTTACTTTCACCATTTTCTTGCTCTAAAACTTGTTTTTTTAAGTTTCCTTTATCAGCAACTTCAAAGAGGTATACGGCACCGTCATTTCTGTCTGTTTTATTATCGCTTTTATCCGATATATCAAACCCTTCGGCTCCTACAGCTAAATAAAATTTGTCACTTACCTTTTTAAATGCCAAAGAACTGCCAAACAACACTCCATTTTTATGTGCTTGCCTCCCCTTACCTTTATCGCCTATCAATGCATCTATTTTTGTTTTATACTCATCTCTTTCCGATTTTCTTGCAGTTATATAATCAGATTTTTGCTTGTCCTGATGTGCCTTTTTTTGTTCAGATTTCTCTGTGTCCGAAATAGTGCCATCAGTATTCGTATCAGTATAGGTTGGCTCGGTCAATGTAAGTTGCGTTATATATTTTTCACTATCCAACACTTTTGTATTATCTTGCGTTTCATCAAATTTATTGTGTTCTTGCAGATAATAACTGTATAACGGTGCGTCATTGGTCAATATTCGCTGTGGCGTGTGGGTTCTAAACATAACCCGCGTCGGTTTTGATAGAGTTTGTGTGTCTGTCCAGTCCAATTCATATAATGCCACACCACCGTTGGCAACACTGCCTGATATTTTTGACTTTGGTGCTCCAACTGCCAATTTTTTTCCATCGTCTGTCATTGCAACAGATGCTCCATATTCCGCACCCGAGCTTAAATCCAAATCTTGTAATTTATGCATATAGGTAATAGAGAAAGCACTATCCCATTGACTTTGATTTGCCAATTTAAACAGATACACTGCTCCCCTGACAGATGTCGTTCCCTTTGCCCCAACCGCTAATTTTGTAGAATCACTTGATAATGCCAACGCAGATCCAAATCCCGAATTACTGATAATTTTATCGCCTAACGATACGTGTGTGGAATCCAGTGCGTAACTGTATTGCACTTGTGAAGAGTTGTCCAAAACAACATTTTTAGGGTCCAATAACAAATGTCCCTCAACCCCAACATTTACCATTGATAAATCAATATTTTCCACAATATTGCCCGTCGCTGCTGAAATTTGGCTGGATTTTAACATTTTTTTACCCGATAATTCTATGCTGCCACCCTTTGCAAACCCTGTTGCATTAATTTCACCATAAAAGGCGGTTGTATCATCCGACCATATAATGGCAGTTCCACCAGTCCCCATATCAGAAGACACATCAATCACATTCCCCCCTGATAAAAAGGTTAATTGTGATGCCTTTATTTTTGGTAACACGCCCCACCTGTCCACAAAAGTATGTTTTTGTTTTGATGTCAAACCTTTGGATATAGTGCCCCCTTGGAATGCGCCGCCAATACGTACAAGTCCGCCCTGTTGTGTACCTATTGCAGTAATGTTTGCAGACATAATATATAATTTTTTCCCCGTTACATCAATTCGCCCGCCGTACATTACGCCGTCCGCCTTTAATGCTCCAGAAAAACGTACACCCTCATCTGATTGTAAACGAAGTGTACCGCCTTTGTACCCAGAAACATCAAAAATCACGCCGCTAGGAACTGAAATTTGTCCCGCCGTAACGGAAATATTGCCACCTGTGCCACCAGATGATTTTGCCAGTACTTTGTTATTTATTGTTACTTCACCAGCAGCCATTACAGAAATATCGCCCGCACTGTTAATACCGTTTGCCTGCAGAGTTCCCGCTGTATTTACAGTTGTGCCTGATAAAACAATCTTACCATTTTGTTGTAACGCACTGTCCGCTTTAACCACGCCCGATACGTTTATAACGTCTTTTAATAAGGATTGTGCCAAAGATGTTTTTATTTCTATGTGTCCACCATCGGCAATAATATCCCCTGCAATATTAACCGTATTGTTTATTTTTTTACCAGAAGACAATATTATTTTTTCCAATGTTTCGGTGGATATTTCAACACGTAACAACGCATTATCATTAAATGTCAATACCATACGCCGCCCTGCACCAACCGCAACACGCCCCAAGCGTGCGGTGATTGTACCCGTATTGGACACTGCACCGCCCAATAATGCAATAAACCCACCGTCTTTTGCCGTTATAGTGCCTGCGTTTTCAACCGCTACACCTGTGGTATTTGTATTTTTTTCAAATTGATAAATACTGTTTAAAAAATTTTGATTGGTTATATCCAATGTTGATGCGGTTAAACCACCCACATTTACCGAAGAATCTTTTGTCAATAAAATACCATTAGGATTTACTAAGAATACTTGACCAGTTGCGGTGATGGTGCCTGCTATGGTGGATTTTTGATTGCCCACCACTCTGTTTAATATGGACGATGTTGTATTGGGTTGATTGAAATGTACAGAAGATTGTTTTCCTATGGAAAAACTGTCCCAATCTATAATCGCTTTTTCTGTATCTTGCTGAATAACCATATGGGAATCCTGTACAGAAATATCCACAGAACCAGACTTTACATTTGAGCCACTGGGCAGTATATCCGCATATGCAGTATTGGTTAGAAAACTTGTTGCAAGAGCAACTCCTACCAAAGAAGAAGATGTGTAAAAGATTTTTTTTAAATGAAACTTCGCAGACATACTGATGTAATCCCCTGTAAAATAATTTTATATAGAGTGAATATAGCATTATTTTACAATAAAATCAATATGACTATCATCATACGGCAAAGTATTTTTTACAATGTTTTTATTACGAATATTGCTAAGGTTTTAATGCGATTCCAAAAAATAGTCGTGCATAAAAATCGTAAATAAAAATTTCAAATATCCCCCTTGAAATATTTGAAATAAATTGATATTTCAATGTAGTATTTCAAAATGGTATTCTTTATTTTTCATCGAATGTTTTATCGGTTATTTTCTCGGTTTTTGCACATTGCTACAAATATTTTTTACAGATTACGTCTGCTTTATTTTTGATTCAGATGTGCGGTGCTTTTTATTCAGCAGTGCTTTTGATTCTGCTTTATTTTTGATTCAGATGTGCGTTTTCTGTTGCTATAGCGTGGGAAACAATATCCGTATACAATTTACGGACAAAATCAGAATCCCCACCTAAATCACCGGCTTTTTCCGCATTGCGGTTAATCACTTCGTCTATTCTGTTTTGTAAAGCGGCTGGGATATTTTCTCGTTTTTTAATAACGGCAACATTCCTTATCACCCCTAACCTTTCACATAACAAAGCCACGATTTTATCGTCTAAATCGTCTATTTTCGCCCTGTGGTGCTTTAATATTTGTGCTATTTCTTGTGTTTTATCAGTCATAATCGTAATTATATACGCTTTTTTTTTCAATTACGCAAATATTTTATAAATTTTGTACATATAAGCCATTATAATACCTTTGTATATATACGCTTTGCCTAACCGCACCCTTGCCTAACCGCTCCTTGCATAACCACTTCTTGCCCATACACCATACTAGTTCCCGTGGTAATTGCTGTGGTAATCCTTGCGGTAATCCTTGTGGTGATTGCTGTGGTAATTTCAATATATTGTATTTTCTTTATGAATATGTAACTTGATTATTGCAAAACAGTGCTGACTTTTATACACTATATATAGGATACAATTATGAAAGGATACATAATTTGACAAATACTCATACTCTTGACATTGTCCTAGAAGACAATAAAGCCCTGCCCCTTGTTTTTGGGGAATGTGATAAAAACCTTACTCATATTGAAAAGCATTTAAAAATTACAGTGAATCACCGTGGAAATGCCTTGCGATTAAAAGGCACAAAAAAAGACATTATCCGCGCAAGAGATACATTAGAATTTTTATACGACAAAGTCTGCAAAGGTACTGTTATTGATTTAGCAGATGTAGAAGCCGCATTACGGTTTGATGCCAGCGACAAATCCACGTTAAACACAGCAAAAGAAAATGTCATTATAACCCCCAAAAAACACTTGGAAGCCCGAAGCCCCAACCAGCTAAGTTATATACAAAATATGCAAAAAGCCTCTTTATGCTTTGGAACTGGTCCCGCAGGAACAGGCAAAACATATCTGGCAGTATGTTATGGGGCAGCTTTGTTATTAAGTGGCGAAGTCGATAAAATGATTATTACACGCCCCGTTGTTGAAGCGGGCGAAAATTTGGGGTTTTTACCGGGGGATTTAAAGGAAAAAGTAGACCCATACTTACGCCCTATATATGATGCATTATATGAATGTTTCCCTGGGGAAGTGATAAACAAAAGGCTGGAAAATAACGATATTGAAATTGCACCACTTGCCTATATGCGGGGCAGAACTCTTAAAAATGCGTTTGTATTATTAGACGAAGCCCAAAACACAACCGTAATGCAAATGAAGATGTTTCTGACACGATTGGGCGAAAATTCCCAAATGATTATTACAGGCGATACAACCCAAGTGGATTTACCGCACAAACAAGAATCTGGACTTCGCAACGCCTTACGTGTGCTTAGAAATGTAAAAAGCATTGCTCATACGGAATTTGATAGCGGTGATGTTGTTCGCCATCCCCTTGTTGCAGAAATAATTGATGCATACAACAACCATGAAAAACACTGATTACCAAAAAGTAAGCCTTAAAAAAGTAGCCTAGTTTTTTTCTAGTAATATTTGCTCTTTTAATAATCTATTATGCTATAATATTTATTATATAGTATTATAGTAAAGTATAAAGAAAATAAAAATATTATATAGAATCTAAAACATTATATGAAATCAAAATAGTACAGAAAACAAGATATTATGAAAAATTACAAATTATGACAAAAACAGACTTAAAATCGGACATAAATTTATGTGTGGACACAACCGTCAATGCCAAATATTGGAACACACATATAAATGCAAAATCCATATCGCAAGACTATATTAAAGATGTATGTCAGGCTGTTTATAAAGGGTTTGAAAATATTCCTGCCGAAGTGTCGGTTGTGCTGTCCGATGATGCCTTTGTTCGCAGCCTTAACAACAAATACCGTCAACAAGACAAACCTACAAATGTTTTGTCTTTTCCCGCGTCCGACCCTTATGGTAAAAATCATACGATAGAATCTTTGGGGGATATTATTATCGCCTTTGAAACCGTAAAAACAGAAGCACAAGAACAAGAAAAAACATTCCACAACCACTGTACACATTTAATAATCCATGGAATGTTACATTTGTTAGGATTTGACCATATCACGAAAGAAGAAGCGGAAGAAATGGAGCAGTTGGAAATAGAAATATTACACGAAATGGGCATAGAAAACCCGTATTTAAATACTGATATACTGTAATGCTATGCGTTCGGCTTTGCGATTAACAAAGAGATGTTGCAATATAAAGCAGTATTTGGTATATAGTACTATTTAGTTATTAAATTGAAAAGGATACAGACACCCCATGAAGGATACAGACACCCCGTCTAATTTTTCACCGAAGCCTAATAAAATATTAGCTTTTTTCTCGAATCTTCTGCCAAAAAGCAATGATGCGAATATCAAAGATACTCTGGAAGATTTACTAGAAAAACACGATGACAGAATAACCCCAATAGATGACGATGAACGTCAGCTTATCAGCAATATCTTGCACGCAGGGGAAAAAACTGTAAAAGATATTATGGTTCCTAGATCTGAAATATCCGCGGTGAATCAAGATAAAACCATATCCGAAGCAATGCCGTATTTTATAGAGCGTCCCCATTCTCGTTTTCTGGTCTATAAAGAAAATTTGGATACTATTGTTGGAGTTGTGCATATAAAAGATATTTTGCTGACTATTAGCAAAAATTCCGATACTTTGGTTAAGGATTTAATGTCAACAACATTGTTTGTTGTTCCCAGTATGCGTATGTTGGATTTATTGTTACAAATGCGAATCCAACGCAAACATTTATGTGTCGTTGTCGATGAATTTGGTGGCGTTGACGGTATGGCAACAATTGAAGATGCCATTGAAGAAATTATTGGGGATATAGAAGACGAACACGATCAACACACCGAAGATTTATACACAGTCAATGAAAATGGTACTATTACGATTGATGCTAGATACGAATTAGATGATTTAGAAAAGAGCATCGGGTCGTTTTTAACAGACGAAGACAAACAAGCTGATATAGACAGTATTGGTGGCTTAGTTGCCTATACTGCGGGGCGAGTGCCTGCAAATGGCGAAATTATAACCCACAGTTCTGGGTTAAACTTTAGGATTATTCGTGCCGACCCTCGTCGCATAAAAATGTTGCAAATTCGCAATGTTGAATCTATATCAAAAAAACAAAATTAAAAGTACGCCAGTTTGTATTATAAAGTTGTATAATATAATATATTTGAACGCATAATAAGAGATTAAAAATAAATGCAGTTATATGCTTGGAACCAAAAAAATAATATGCCTAGTATCATTTTACTTTTGATATTTAGCGTGCCTGTCATCGGGATTGCCATAATAAATATGTCAAAACCAAAAACAGCAGATACCAGCATTCCCCAAGTCAAAGATATGCCCAATATATCCAATATTGCAACAACATACACCATAAAAGGACAAGCCCCTTTGCCCGTAGATACTGTTCAAAAAGATATACAGCCCCTAGCGGACGTGAAAATAACGGGATTTATAAATATTGGCAACACATCTACTTTGACAGGCGTATATAAAAACGTTATATTCACAGTGAAACCAAATGAATATTTGGACAAAGAAAAAACTATTCGCTTTGTAAAAATACAAAACAACACATTTATATTTAAAAATAATACAACTTTATTTCATAACGTAATAAAAAAAGAAACCTCACCCGAAATGCAGAGCCTTAGATCAAGTATATTGGATTTATAAAATGAAAAATAATAAAAAACACATAATAATAAGCTTGTTAGCACTATTTTTATTTACACAGAATGTATCTGCAAAATCGGTGAATTTCTCGTTTAAGGGGACAAAGTTAAAAGATTTCGTTATATCTATTGCCGATATATTACAATTTACCGTAACGATAGATTCCAGAGTAAACGGAAAAGTAAACATAGAATCTTATAAAAATATCAGCAAAAAAGACTTGCTGAATCTGTTTCACAGCCAATTACAAATCAATGGTTTTGTAGCATTGCAAACAAAAAAAAATATGTGGCGTGTTATACCTGCAAACTTGGCGAAAATGCAACCAGAGATTCAAGTGTTTTCCCCTTATAAAAAATATAATCCCAACGATATTGTTACCAGAACAATCCCCACATCAATTTCTGCAAAAAATATTTTGCCGATTATCCAGCCTATGGTTAATTCCAGTGTTGGATCTGTTTTCCCGTATACCAGCGGAGCATCGTTGGTTATAACAGACAGAATATCCAACATAAATCGTATTATGGATATCATAAAAAAGCTTGAAGAATCTGCCTTTCAATCCCATAAAGCACGAATAATACCCTTAAATTATATTAAACCAAGCATTATGGAAAAGCGTCTAAGGGCTTTTTACGCAATGCAAAGCAACGAAGATTTAAAATCTGTTTCCATTGTTGCTAATGACGAATTAAACTCCTTAATTATAACAGGCTCTCAATTTTCAACAGAGAATGCCTTAAATCTGGTTAGGCAAATGGATGTCCGCACGCCTCAAGTATTAGTAGAAGCTATTATATTAGAAGTAGAAGACAGTGTAAAAAGAAATATAGGTTTTGATTTTTTATTCACATCAGGGGCAACCAGTTCATTGGGATACCAAGCATGGACAAACACTGTAGAGGGCAAACCTTTGACCGCTATCGCACGGTTATTAGAACGTGAAACAGGCATCAATGTAATGTCAACCCCATCGGTTGTTGTATCCGATAATCAAGAAGTAGTGTTTTTGTCTGGTCGAGAAGTTCCCATTGTTACAGGGACAACGCAAGGCAGTTCTACTACATCGGAAATTGTAAAGACATATCAACGAAAAGATATTGGTTTAACATTAAAAATCACGCCTAAAATAACAAAAGATAATACTGTTATTATGAAAATATTCCAAGAAATATCAAGCGTTGATAATTTAAGCGAAACTGCCAACGATATCGTTACAAAAAAACGTAAAATCACCACCAATGTAATTGCAGATAACGAGCAAATATTATCTCTGGGTGGTTTACAAGACAAAGGCACACGCGAAATGCAAGTGGGCATTCCCCTTTTAATGGATATTCCCATATTGGGGTGGTTCTTTGGCAGACGTGATACAGAGACTTACAAAAGAAATTTATTTATATTAGTACGCCCAACAATCATATCAGACAAAAACAGTTCTGCAGTGCTTACAAAAAACAGTCTAAAGAAAAACGGTCAGGATATTCAAAAAATTAAACAAGAATTTATTGAAACTACGGACTCTAATAAAAACGACCTGCCAATAAAACCACAATAAGACAGGAACACATTGTGACCATACCCATTAAAACAGCAAAAGAACAAGGATGGATTATCACCGAAGATAATCCGCAACAAATTATTGGACATACAAAATCCAATATGATGTTTTTACGTGAAATACATCGGTATTTGGGCTGTACTACAGAACCCACAATTTTAGAATATACAGATTTTGAAACAGAATTTGCAAAACAATATCAAGACCAACACCAAGACAATATAGCCCAAACCCATACTCTGATGGAAATGGCACAAGAATTAGATTCGGTGGAAACAGAAAATCAAGACGATGTAAATGCACCAACCGTACAATACATAAACTCTATTATACAACAAGCAAATACCCTACACGCCAGTGATATTCATTTAGAAGTTTTCTCTACATTTATGTGTGTACGATTTCGGATTGATGGGGTGTTACAAGAAATTATCCGACTTGATTCCAAGGTTGCTCTGTTATTGGTCGCACGGTTAAAAATTATGTCCAGCCTAGATGTTGCCGAACGCCGATTACCACAGGACGGCAGAATCACGTTTAAAATTGGCACTACGTTTATAGATATGCGTGTATCCACATTGCCCACTGGGGACGGAGAGCGAATTGTATTGCGATTATTGGAAAAAAACACAGCCCATCTGAACTTTGATACTTTGGGAATGAACGCAGAAACACAGCAAGAATACAAAAGAATATTGCAAAAGCAAAATGGATTGATTTTAGTCGCAGGTCCAACAGGTGCAGGTAAAACAACATCATTATACACGGGAATGATTTCTATAAATACTCCTGATAAAAATATTATGACGATTGAAGACCCGATAGAATACAATATTGATGGTATAAACCAAACCCAAATCCACCAAGCCATTGATATGACATTTTCCCGAGGGTTACGTGCAATTTTACGACAAGATCCAGATGTTATATTGATTGGAGAGATTCGTGATAATGAAACGGCACAAATCGCCATACAATCAGGATTAACAGGACATTTGGTATTATCAACCGTCCATGCAAATTCGGCTATCGCAACAATCACCAGAATGTTGGATATTGGCATTGAACCGTATTTATTAGCATCCACATTACAAGGGGTTATGGCACAAAGATTGGTGCGGAAATTGTGTAGTTGTAAAGAAAAAAGAGACATAAGCCCCATCGAACGCAGTGCTTTGTTTAACAAGGATTTAGAATATTCTTATCACCCAATGGGATGTGAAAAATGTGCAAAAACAGGGTATAAAGGGCGTGTTGGTATTTTTGAATTGTGCCTTATGTCAGATACGCTTGCCTCGGCATTATCCGCTGGCGAATCAGAACAAACTCTATACCAAAAAGCTACATTCGTGCAAACATTACAAGAAAGTGCCAGTTTGCTTATAGAAAAAGGGCAAACCCCCATATCCGAAATTATGCGTGTGATGGGAGATTAAAATGCCACTATATTCCTATACAGGTATCAATATTTCTGGAAAAAAAATAAAAGGCACGTTGGAAGCTCCGTCAAAGTCTATGGCACAATCAACACTAGATATGCAAAACATAGCTGTTATAAGTCTACAAGACTACAAAGAGACATCTTTTAGTATTTTTAAAAAACGCCGAAGCCCACCAATGACCGTATGGATTATGGCAATTCGCCAACTCTCTGCTTTATTACAAGGGGGTATCCCATTGGGAAAGTCATTAGAAATATCTATTACAAGCACAAAAAATTCCGCATTAAAATCCATATTAGAAAACGTGAAATCGCACATAGAAGAAGGGCTAAGCCTGTCGGTAGCCTTGAAAAAATCTGGGGGCTGTCCACCATTGTTACCATCAATAATTGAAGGGGGTGAAAGCGTAGGAAATCTGCCCGTAGTATTAGACCAAATTGCATCATATTGGGGACGTATAAACATAGCCCGTAACAAAGTTATGTCATCACTGCTGTATCCATTTATATTAACACTTGTATCCATATTAGTAATAGGAATTTTAATGGGGCACGTTGTCCCAACTGTTGTTGCACAAATAACTGCCCACGCACAAACCTTACCCACAATTACGCTAGTAGTCCTAGCGATAGGGACTTTTGTGAAATCCTATTGGTGGGCTTTGGCACTGACAGTATTAACAATAATAGCGTATGTAAAATACCGCTACAAAGATAGCAGTTGGCGGTATGGGTTTGATAAAAAACTGTTGCAAGCCCCCATTCTTGGCAATATATTACGCACACTTTACACTGCATCATTTGCACGTACTTTAAGTGTTTTGCTAGGTGGTGGGGTAACAATGATTGAAGCCTTACGCATTACCGAAAAATCTATCAATAATTATTATGTGCAACAGGAAATAAAAACCGCTCGCTATGCTATTGCACAAGGCGTGCAAATAGCATCTGCATTTCAAAATATTGACGGAATGTTGCCTTTACTAACTTATATGACGTTAGGCGGACAACAACACGGCGATATAGCAGGGGCATTACAGCAGTGTGCCGATACCGTTGAACCAGACCTAGAAAACGCATTACATCGTATTACAACTATCATAGAACCATTGTTAATATTGACAATGGGGGCAATAGTCTTTACAGTCATCATAGCAATGTTAATGCCTATTATGCAATTAAACGCTTTAGCAGGAGATTTTTTACAATGATACATATAAAATTAAAACACCATAAAGAAAAAAACATCAAGGGTTTCACCCTATTGGAATTAATGGTAGTAATTACTATTATTGGCTTATTAATCGCAATAGTAGCACCAAATATATTGGGCAATCAAGACAAGGCAATGATGCAAAAAGCCAAAGCAGATATTGCATCATTGGAACAATCGCTTGATTTATACCGCCTTGATAATTTTACATACCCCACAACAGCACAAGGGTTAGAGGCATTAGTAACAAAGCCCACTATCGCTCCAGAACCCAAACAATACAGCAATAATGGTTATATCAGACGCTTGCCAACAGACCCATGGGGCAATCCTTATATGTATGTTCGTGAAAACTCTAACACTTTTATCATTAAATCCTATGGGGCAGACGGTAAAGAAGGTGGCGAAGGCAGTGATATGGATATTTTCTTAAAATAATGGTATTCTTTAATTGCTTTTCATTTCTTTTAAAACGAGTATAGTCGTATGAAATTCCATACGGCAAAGCAATCTGGTTTTACGCTATTAGAAATATTGGTTGTTGTTACAATTATTGGGCTTATATCAAGTATTGCTGTAACCATCGCTTTTCCAAGCAAAAAATCTTTGTCTAAAACCCAAGAAATTGCATTCTTTATAAAACAAGCACAAAACACAGCCTTATCAAATAAAACAGTAGGTATACATTTTACAAAAGACACAATAACACTTTATTCAAAAAGCCCTGCCCTAACAAAAAAAGTCGATTCCACTGTTACAGAAGTCAACACCCTTGAAAAAAAACCATTACAAAAATTTGAAAATTGGATTAAAATACCCAATACACCGTTTATTACATTAAATACTGTAAAATTATCTTTGCACATAAACTTTGTTGAAAGTATGTTACCTAATCTCCTTGATACACCCATATCGCCACAAGTAATTTTTTCACACGAAGGCACTACTCTGCCCGCACATATAAAAATAACCAGCGACAACGAAACATCATCTGTAATCATATTATCCACAGGAGCTATACAAATTGAAAAATAAATCTTTAATTTCAATAGCGTGCAAAAACACTGCCAAAGGTATGACTATATTGGAAGTATTGGTTGCGGTTGCCTTGTTTTCCATTGTTGCGGTTGCTATCGCTGGATATATGGCAACATACAGTTCTGCCCCAATTAAAATACAAAAAAAGCAAACTGCCGCTCTGGTTGCTGATGCGGTTATGGTGCAACACTCTTTGAACTTGCTGGATTCTGTCAAGGGAACTATGCAACAAGGTAAATACACATTTACATATGAAATTCACAAAAAACCATCAAAAATACAAGGCTTTGAAATGGTTTTTATTACAATAAGAGATAAAGATAAACAAAAAATTGGCACATTATCCAGACTGTCAAAACTGGTGATATTTTAATGATAAAAATAGATTCTAACAATAAAAATACTGCGTCGGGCTTTACACTATTAGAAATGATGGTTGCCTTGTTGTTAGTATCCGTATTAGGATTGTTAACATCTTCCATTATAAATACGTCTATTCGCACAAAAACAGGGCTGGAAAATGCAGGGGAAATGGATAAAATTATTGATGCTCTAAATCTTATATCCCAAGATTTACGCTATACAGTCGTGAAAAAAACACGGGATTCAACAGGTATGATACAGCCTCATGTATTTTCAGGTAAAACAGAAAACAATACGGCGACTCTTTCGTTTACGACCATATCCCCTGTGCAGTCTTCTGCATCCCCACATATGGTATTACCTGTTACCTATACGCTAGAAAAAAACACACTTAAACGCTATAGCACTGCCGTAATAAATATGGCTTTTACCGACCGCCCATCGCAAATATTATTGAAAAATGTGAAAAGTTTATCTGTTGATTTTATACATCAATCAAATACATACACATATTGGCCTGTTACTGATATTACCAGACCGGCTCTGCCACAAGCGTTAAAAATAAAATTGCACCATAAAACATTTGGGGTATTTGAAAAATGGGTATTGTTGAATCAAAACGGGGGTATTCAATAATGCGTAATAAAACACTGCATATAAAAATACGGAACACCAAAAAACAATCTGGTGTTGCCTTGATAATGGCTTTGGGGGCTATTTCTGTTTTAATAATGATTGGACTGTCAATTATGACTACCATGGGGGCAAGGGTAAATCACACCCGTTCGAATCTGTTGGGATTACAAAGCCATTGGGCGTTGGTAAGTGCTGAACAATACGTAAATTCTCTTTTAACAAATTTTTCAAATAACGTTGCAAAAAACAGTCTAGATGATTTTTGGCAAAAAGACACTATACGCTTTGGCATTGAATCGGGACGGCTGAAAATACATATCCGTGACGAAGGGGATTGTCTTAATATCAATGGATTGGCACGAAAATACAATACACCAGAAACATTAATAATGAACGAAAATGTTTTTATAACTTTAATGAAAAGCCTTGATATTTCAACTTCAAAAGCAACACAAACCATACAAAGGATTGAAAATTGGATTGATACCGATAAAATAAGTAACGGTTTTGATGGGGAAGATGCTTTCGCTCTGCGGTTAAATCCCGCACGATACAGTGCTAATACACTGCTGAACGATATATCCGAATTATATGATATGCAGATAGATGCAGAAATATATACTAAAATTCGTCCTTATGTTTGTGTGTGGAATAATATGGGGGCATTGCGATTAAATCTGAACACCGTGCGGTCGCCCTATATTTTAAATGCATTTATGCGGGATAAAATATCCCTTGCCGATGCCAAAGCCTTTTTGAAAAACCGCCCTAAAACAGGATATAACACATTGCAAGAAGTTATCTATGCCTTGGCAATAGGAGAAGACGACTTCATTCGTATTTCTGGTATATTGAACAGCTCTTTGTACAAAAGCACGATTAGCATGCAAATTTATGGCATAAAAAGACACTATACAGTACAACATCGTAAAATAAGTGGACAATTTACATCAACGTATCGCAAAGAGGGTAATTTTATTGAAAATATTACAAAATACATATATACTACACCTTAAATTTATAGGAAAAAAACAGTGAAAAATATACTTTCTACATATATACTTTGGTCTGATACTATTGAAAACAACAACGGAACTGTTCCCGTTCGCATACGGTATAAAGACGGTAGATTATCCGAAGAAAAATCCGTATCGCCCAAAGATATATCTGGCGTGATTGTATGTGTTGTGCCATCTATGCATTTTTCTGTAGTTACCCTAGAACACACATTTAATACATCAATACTTCCAGCGATTCCATCACTGATAAAAGACAAAATATTACATTCTGTCAAAGATATTAAATATACAGGATTTAAAAATAATTTAGGCAAAACATCTGTCGCTATTGTAAAGGCGGACTACATTGAAAAATGTCACCACTGGGCAGAACAAAATTCAATTGTTTTATCGGGAATTATGCCAGAAGATTCAGTATATGGGCAACAATCCGAATATTTTACCAATATTGCAGAAATAACATTTTCTGAATTTTCCAGCCCATCGCTTAACAAAAAAAGCACCTCTGTATTATCAAGAATACAATCTTTACGCTATAACAGTCCTGTATTTATAACTAGCGTAATTATAGGTATTATAGGCATAGGGCTTTTGTCTGCGTCCCTGTATTCAAAAAGCAGGTACACCTTGCACCAATCCGCACAAAAAGCCTATACAACAATGATACAAGCCCCCTATCCCAAATCTAGTGCCAATACTATAACAGCCCTTAACACCGTGATAGAAACAGGGGGGAAATTGCAAGACATTACGTCTATAACAACATTGAACACTATAGCAGGATTTATCCGACAAGAAGGGCAAATTTTATTATATAGTTACCAAAATAACCGTATTACTTTGCGTGTGCAGTTTTTTAAAGAGGACGGCAGTCAGCAAATAATAGAATCTCTGAAAGGTTCTATACTAGAACTGGACTCTTTTGAAAAAGAAACTGATATTCTGTATACATTCGTGTACAAAAATAGCAAACAGGAAAGAAATAAGCCGTAATGACAAAATCAAAAATATACGCAATACTTATTTTTGTATTGATAGCAGTTCTAGCAATACAAAAAACAAAAGCTTTAAAATCCATATGGTATCCCACAACAGATACATACTCCATATCAGACAGTAAATCAGTATTGGAAAAACTGCAAAAAATATCTACTATGAAAATACTAAAGCCCCGCACAAAAAGCCCGCGTGAAACATTTATAGACATTGCGTCACAACATTCTATATCTATGCAATCTTTTACAGGTGATAAATCGAGTGATATGCCTGTTTATTCTGTTGTGTTAATAAATATGCCTGCCCAAAAACTAATTCCTGTTTTATCAGAAATAATAGCATTTAATTTTTCAATAAAAACCTTTCGCATTGAAGCAGAAACTCTGTCAAAAAAAGATTCCCTGTTGCGTATAAATATGACGATTGCAAAATAATAATTTAACCATAATTATATATAAAATTACATTTATGATTGAGCAGAAGTATGATGGCTTTACGGGTTTACATTATATTATGTAACTGATTTTGCGGTTGGTTTAGCAGTTTTTTTTGCATTAGATTTCGCAGTTGGTTTTACATTATATATATTTGCAAAAATGATTAACGAAGCCCCAATTAAAAACATTACGCTTATTGTTTCATTATACAAAAGATACCCCAATATGGTTATAATGGGCAATCGCAATGTATCCGTAATCATTACTTTGCTAACGTCCGCATATTGCATTGCTTTGGTTAAGCACAAATGCGAAGATACGCCAGCAATTGCCAATAAAACCAGCCATTCGTATCCCCCTGTTATGGGTTGCCAATCTGAATACGCAAAAATCCCTGCAAAAAACACTTGTATAACATTCATATAAAGTATAATTGTAATTGCAGTATTTTTTTTCAAAAGCTGTTTTGTTGTTACGTGTGTAAAGGCATAGGCTATTGCTGTTGCTAACATTATGAAAACCGAATAATTAACCGATGACAGTTGATCCCAAACTATCAACAAAACCCCACATATACTGATAAATATAGTATTAATTTGATGGATATTAATTGGGGTTCTAAATAATATATAGGCTATTATAATACACCAAAATGGAACGGTAAATTCCAATGCAAAAACCACCCCCAAGGGCATTATGGATATGGAATAGCACCAGCCTATCTGCCCTAAAAAGTGCATAATATTACGGCGGATATGCAAATATGAATCCTGTATTTGTAACAGTGAAAATTTTCTAGTTACAATTATAAATGATAATAAAATCAACGCCCCCAATAAGCACCGTAAAAATATTATTTGTAAGATAGGTAAATCGTAACTTAATTGACGCACGGTAATACCCATAATACAAAACATAATTAACGCCGAATATGCCCAAAATGTAGCCCTTAATCCCATAATTTCACCTTATTGTATACCGTTTAACAATTTTAGATACTATATCATAATCAAAGTTTTTGAAATACGATATAATACGGATTGTCATATATATTGTTTTTACGTAAAATCATTGCATTATTGATTGATTTGTGTATCATTGCGTTATGACAAAAAAACATATGGATTCCGATGTTCATATCATCGGCGGCGGGTTAACAGGGTTAACACTTGCCAGTATATTGGGATTAAATGGCATTAAAACTGTTATATTTGATTCCCTTGATCAACCCACATCTGGGACAGAAGGCGACAGACGCACAACGGCTCTAATGGAATGTTCCGTTGCGTTATATGAAAACATAGGTATATGGAAAGACATTAAAGATTCAGGATGTCCGCTGGTCAAAATGAAATTATTATCCACACCTAATACGCATACCGTGGATTCAACGGTATGCTTTGATGCATTGGATGTAAATCAAGAATATCTTGCCTATAATATGGATAACCACGCCTTACGTGTTGCCCTTTGTAATTTAATTGAAACCTTGCCTTCGGTTACGCATTTATTTCAATCCCCCATTGATACCGCAATAAAAACCGATACGGGATACACTATCGAACACAATAACACACTATATCACGGCAGTTTAACCGTTGGAGCAGACGGCAGAAATTCCCGTATGCGAAATATTGCCAATTTAAAAACAAATGTAACCCATTTACCAGAATCTGCAATCGTATTTAATGTACGCCACAGCAAGCCGCATAATAACGCATCCACAGAATTTATGTACCCACAAGGGGCATTTACATTTGTGCCGATGCCGTCAGATAATACCCATTATGAAAGTGCTATTGTCTGGATAGAATCCCCTGAAATTGCAGAACAATATGTAAATAATAAAGATTTGTTATTTAAAAAATTCCAAGAAAAAGCCCAAGGCATATTTGGGACATTAGAGATTATAAGCTCGGTACAAAACTTCCCCTTAAATCACATTATGGCACAGGAATATGTTGCAGATAATATGTGTTTGATTGGCGAATCTCATCACGGATTAACACCCGTTGCAGCACAAGGTTTAAATCTGTCGTTACGGGATGTTGCTGTATTATCCGATATTTTGATTACCGCCAATAAAGATGGAATATCCGTTGCGGACAAAGCTATATTACACCGATATAGCCGTAACAGAATCCTAGATATAAAATCCCGTGATATTGGAACATTCGCATTCCATAAAATTTCACGCAGCACATTTCCTGCCGTAAACCATCTGAAGAAAATAGCATTTAAAGCTTTAAATACTGTGCAATGGTCAAAAAACACACTTGTGCGAATTGGCTTATCATTCCCAGGGGGAACGCCAAAATATATGCAGAAAAATACCCCTGTTAGTAAACATTAAAATTGTATTTTGTACGAAGCAATAGCGGTTGTATCATTTACGTCCGCAATATGGTTTATGTCTTTCGTATAAAGTACACGTACATCATACACCCCTTTGGACAAGGAATTTTTATAAAACATTTCTATCGTTTGCTGTTTGCCAGATGGGGCAATATCAGTTGTATCCGATTGATAGGACAAAGTTTCACCCATATTATGTTTGATAACCCTGTTTACAGTGATATGGGCTTTTGACACGCGCAAAGGCATTTTATATCCCACACCAAAATGATTGTTATATGTATAATATATGCCCGATAATGCACTGTTTATGGTTGCAATGTCTGTAATAAATGCACCAGACGAATCGCTGTAGCTTTGCCCCATATACCCATAAGCATACACTTTGTTTTTACCCGATTGGTACGCCATATCTGCCCCCGCAAATACCGTGCTGGTCAAGCTGTCCAATTTGTACGCCGAAGCCCCAGTCATACCCAACACACTGTCTTTTTCTAATAATACGCTTACCTTTGGCGTAAATGTTATATTGGAAAATTTTATATTGGTTGATATATCTTGCAATGCTTTTGTACCTGTTGTGTTTAAGTGTGATACATATGAAATGCCGTTGCTGTTATATTGCATAGACATATGTTGCCCCAATACGCCAGCGGTTGTGTTTTGTGAAGATTGCCTGAAACCCATTTTTTGCGTACGAGGATTAAAGGATTGTGCGGTATATTGCACAACAGCATTATTTTGCAATATGTCAGTTGGCACCATATTAAACGCATATGTCGGATTTTCAAATATCGGTTGTGATGATATAACAGTACTATCATTTACAAAACCCGCCATATTCATCGTAAATGGAGCGTCCATAGAATCAAGCACTACCATATTTATACCAGAAAAAGCATTTTTCACCCCATCACCAAATACGGCACTGGGGGTGATATTAAGGGTTTTTATGTCTGTTCGCATTGCCGTGGACACATTTGTACTGTATGACATAGCCGATACCCCCCCCACAGGGGCAAGGGCTAAATCAAGACGCATAACACCCCGTCCGTGAATATCTGATACTGTAATATCCGTTACACCATCAACATCTTTAATGGTTGTCAACTTTGTATCGGCATTAACGTATTTACCTGCACCATCACTTACCTTCAAATGAGAGCCATCAGGAAATTGGAACTTTGCAGTGCTTAATATTCTGTTGCGTATCCATTGATTGTTTTTTGAACTTCCAAATTTTTGCTTTAATAACGCCAATCCCCCTGCAACGGTTGGTGCGGAAAAAGATGTTCCTGCAATACTTGTAGGCGTTTTATCACGCAACTGCCCTTTATAGCTCATAGCTGCCGTTACACAATAACGCTGGGTGTCGCCACAAGGTAACCCTGACAAGGCTCCTTTTTTTGTTCCGGTATGCAACATCCCAGAAACAGCAATGAAATATTTTTCCACAGCAGGGATTAACACGCCTATTCTAGCAGAATCAGCAGGATTTCTGCCGCGAGTTTTTCTTGTGAACTGTTTCTTTTTATCCGCAGAAATATCTTCCACACACCCTTCGGAATTCAAACACACACCAAATTCCACAGTTACATTACCTGTGGATATTGTAAATATGGGTTTTGTCTTTGCCTGTTCATCCGTATAACCCACCATTGATTCGACCATACCTGTTCTTGGATTTTTGTCAGTATCTACCCCATTTAAAAAAGATTTAAGTATTTTCTTCATTCTAGTGTTATAAGCTGTGTCTGCTTCCTTATTATCAGTTATACCAGTATATTCATACCTATTCGCCCAAAAACCAATACTCATATTAATGGCAGTAACATTATTATCAACAGCGTGGTTATATGCTGTTGTCATATAATTAGTCGCCTGATCAGTAGAATTTGGAGCAATCTTATACGCAACAATCTTTGAATCTTTGGCAATACCGTATGTTGCCCCTGCTATCATTTGTGCTACAAGTGTTCCGTGATCTTGTGAAACTGCAGACGGAGCCATTTTTTCTGGTGTTGATGGAGTATAAGCTGTATTTGCTTCCCCTAAAAAGCCCTCTGTTCCATTTGAATCTAATCCACTGTCATACCGTCCTGCTAACTCTGTTATGTCATTGGCAAAAAAAGAATTTTCAATAACGCCAATTTTCACATCTTTACCAGTACAGGCAACAGTATTGCAAGTCTTTACTGTATTTACCTTTATCCCTACTGTCTTGTGCTGATCTATAAGCACACTAGAATTTGCTTGTTTTGGCATAGGTACAGTCGGTGTACCACCTGAACCAGCAGTATCAGATTTTTTAGGAGAATCCGCACTTGCAGGATCCGTTGCCCCCTTTGGAACGCACGCCAATAACAATACAGTTAATGAACACATCATATATTTATTTAGATTCATAAAGATTCCTATTTTAATTCATTAATAATTATAAAATAATAAGTATTTATGCTATAGTATAATTATATATGTTGCAATAAAAAAATAAAAAAAGGATTGTGCAATAATCAACACAACCCCTCATATAAATACCTGTAAATATTACAATTTTATGATTCTGCTCCATATTTATTAGAATATGTTTTCTTTTGTCGTTTTAAAGCTGTAATAGTATTACGCATCAATATAGACACGGTAACAGGTCCAACGCCCCCCGGTACAGGCGTAATCCATTTTGCAACATCTTTACAGCTGTCATAATCCACATCGCCTACTATTTTTTCTTTACCATCAGAATCGGTAACAACATTTATACCCACATCAATAACAGCGGCACCGTCTTTAATCATATCGCCTTTGATTAAACCCGGTACACCTGTTGCAACAATCACCGCATCAGCGGCTTTTGTATGGTGTGCCAAATCTTGGGTCATATGGTGACATACGGTAACCGTTGCCCCTTCTGCCATTAACATAAACGCCGCAGGTTTACCAACAATAGCACTGTGTCCTACCATTACCGCTTCTAACCCTTTCATTTGCAAACCAGTTTCCCGTAATAATTCAACCGCTGCGGCGGCGGTACAGGGTGCCAAATCCAATTCATTATATACAATATTACCAATTGATGCAGGGTGCATACCCTCTACATCTTTTAAAGGATGGATATACGTTTGCAACGATTTTACATTTATATGGTCAGGTACTGGACGTTGTATAATAATCCCTGTGATAGATGGGTTCGTATTCATTTGACGGATAAGGACTTTTAATTCGTCTTGTGTGATATTGCTAGGGAAGTGTTTTTCTTCAAATACTATACCTGCTTTTTCCGCACAACGTCTTTGATTTCGTACGTATACATCAACCGCTTCTACATCGCCAATGGTTACAGACATTAATTTTGGAACCCACCCAGATTTAGCATATTCTTGTGCTTCCACCCGTGTTGCTGATAATATTTTTTCTGCTAATGGTTTGCCTAATAAATCATTGTTCATCGTATTGCCCCTATCTTTGCATTTTGTTGCGTTCATACATATTTATATATATATTTTAAATTCAAAGAATTGTATCCTATATGAACTCTCTTGTCAAATTCCACACACTATACAAAGTGGTTTATTCGCCATTGGAATATTTTCTTGGCTTGCCTATATGGTGATAATTATATATAGTACCTGCTTTTTTATATAGTACCTGCCTTTATATAGTGCTTTAATACTTGCTTTTATAAAAACAGACCTGTACACGATTTCACACAGTATGGTATAATAGGAAGATTTCACCAGACAGCACCACATACACATCACCTGATACGAAAAACAGGATATTATAAAATGTTTAAAAAAATATCACTTGCCAGCCCAACGCACGTTACGTTGCTAGCCTTGCCAAATTGTAATTTTGCCAGCATAGCAACAATAACAGACATTTTACACCGTGCTAATGCTATGGGCAATACTTTGTATACATACGATATTATAACCCCTGACAGTACTGCCATATCATCATCGTGCGGATTGGATTTGCACCCCACCCATGACATAGATACCATTGTGCGACCCGATAATTTAATAATATGTGCTTCGGGGGATATAAGCACATATTTTCATCAGAAAGTTTTTCATTATATAAAACACTGGAAATTACAAAACAGCCATATTGGCAGTGTTGGTACAGGTGCTTTTTTATTGGCATCGTGTGGGATATTACACAACAAAACCTGCAGCATTAATGTGGGCTATGCGTCCTTATTTACCCATCTTTACCCTGCTATTAAAACAACTCTACAATCTTTTTATATTGACAAGAAATGTTTTACCAGTTGCGATGGTATGGCAGTACTGGATATGATGTTGTATGGTATCGCCCAAGAACACGGCACACAATTCAGCCGTACTATTGCCCATTCTATGGGATATACCCCTACGGAAAAACCGACCTATCAACCCGATATATCTGTCAAAAACCCCACCGTGCATAAAGCGGTTAAGATTATGTTAAAAACAGTACGCAAACCTTTGGAAATCAGTGATTTGTCCGCACAAGTTGGTAAATCCCCACGCCAATTAGAACGCATATTTCAGGATATATTACACACCAGCCCCAATCGTCATTACAAGCGTTTACGGTTGGAAAAAGCCCACAGCCTTTTATTGCAAACTCCCCTGCCCTTGTCAAACATAGCAACAGAGTGCGGTTTTTCGTCTGTAGCATATTTAAAAAAATCCTATACGGAATATTTTGGCTTTAGCCCTGATACACACAGAAGATAGCATTACAATATAAAAGAAGTTCAAAAGATAGCATTACAATATAAAAGAAGTTCAAAGATTGATTTTTTTTATATATTAATGTAGAACTATACTCAACACACTAACAATAAAAATATTTATATAACGAATGCAAAGGAAATACATTATGGCGACTTATGTTTACGGTATGAACGGGCTTTCTAAAACCTACCCCGGTGGAAAAACTGTACTAAACGATATTAACCTGCAATTTTTACCAGGTGCAAAAATTGGTGTCTTGGGCTATAACGGTGCGGGTAAATCTACTCTGTTAAAAATAATGGCGGGACTGGATACGGAATACACAGGCGAAGCGTGGGTTGCAGACGGTATAAATGTAGGCTATTTAGCACAAGAACCACAGCTGGACGAAACAAAAACCGTTGCTGAAAACATTATGGACGGATTGGGTGAATTAAAAACGATTGTTGACAGGTTTAATGAAATTTCCAATGCGTTGGGCATGGTTACCGATAATGATGAAATGATGGCTTTGATAGAAGAACAAGGCACTTTGCAAGATTCTATTGATGCGGCAGATGCGTGGGATTTAGACCGATTGGTTGAAATTGCTATGGACGCTTTGCGTTGCCCACCTGCGGATTGGAAAGTGGATACTTTATCAGGGGGTGAACGTCGTCGTGTGGCGTTGTGTCGTTTGTTATTGTCCAAACCCGATATGTTGTTGCTGGACGAACCAACCAACCACCTTGATGCGGAATCAGTGGCGTGGTTGCAACGATTCTTGGCAGATTATACCGGTACTGTTGTTATGATTACCCACGATAGATATTTCTTGGATAATGTAACAGGTTGGATATTAGAACTGGACAGAGGAACAGGTATTCCGTATGAAGGAAATTACACCAGTTGGTTAGAACAAAAACATAAACGTTTGGAACAAGAGGGCAAAGCCGAAGACGAACGGGCGAAAACTATTGAACGTGAAAAACAATGGGTATCACAATCACCAAAAGCCCGTCAGGCAAAAAATAAAGCACGTATTCAAGCATATGAAGAATTATTACAACAACAATCCGAAGAACACAGCGTTACAAATGCTATCACTATTCCCGCAGGCAAACGATTGGGCGATGTGGTTATACAAGCAACCAATGTGAAAAAAGCATTTAACGATAAATTGTTGTATGAAAATATGGAATTTAATTTACCACGTGGCGGTATTGTCGGTATAATTGGGGCAAACGGCGCCGGTAAAACCACTCTGTTTAAAATGATTACAGGCAACGAAAATCCTGATAATGGTACATTTACTGTCGGCGATACTGTGGATTTGGGATACGTCGACCAAAGCCGTGACTCTTTGGATGCAAACAAAACCGTATGGGAAGAAGTATCAGACGGATTGGATAATATAGAATTGGGCAAACGGGTTATGTCTTCGCGTGCGTATGTGGGTTCGTTTAATTTCAAAGGGGGCGACCAACAGAAAAAAGTAGGACAATTATCAGGCGGAGAACGCAACCGTGTCCATTTGGCAAAAATGTTAAAACAAGGGGCGAACGTATTACTGCTTGATGAACCAACCAACGATTTAGATGTTGATACGTTACGTGCATTAGAAGAAGCATTGTTAAGTTTTGCAGGGTGTGCAGTGGTTATTTCCCACGACAGGTGGTTCCTTGACAGAGTCGCAACGCACATATTAGCATTTGAAGGCAATTCTAGTGTTACGTGGTTCGAAGGTAATTATCAAGATTACGAAGCCGACAGAAAACGCCGTCTAGGGGAAGAAGCCTTAAACCCAACACGTATAAAATTTAAACCTGTTACACGATAAATTAAAACAAAAAGAAAGATATATTTATGACTTTACCTCAAAATACAAATATTGAATCCGCTGTTTTTCGCCGTTTAATACAACATTTACAAGACAACAAAAACGTACAAAATATTGATTTAATGATATTGGCAGATTTTTGCCGTAACTGTTTATCAAAATGGTATGTTGCAGAATCAGAAAAACAAGGCACGCCTGTTACTTTGGAAGATGCCCACCAAGTCATATATGGTATGTCATATGCCGATTGGAAGAAAAACCATCAGCCAGAGGCAACCCCCGAACAATTACAAGCTTTTACAGAAAAGCAAAAACGTAAACAAAACGCATAACTCTTACTTATAAGGAATAATACAATGAGCGATTTTAACAGCTATGGCAATCCAGAAACACAAGAAACAGCAACAGCAGAAAACCACCAAGCAGAAGTTGCAATCACCCCAACAGGACAACGTTTAAAAGCGTATATTGACCGTGTGGAAAGATTAGAAGAAGACAAAAAAGCCGTAATGGAAGATATAAAAGAAGTCTTCGGCGAAGCAAAAGGCGATGGTTTTGACGTAAAAGCATTAAAGAAAATTATTTCTTTACGTAAAAAAGACCCTGCCGACCGTGCGGAAGAAGAAAGCATATTGGAAACATATATGACTGCTATCGGTATGGATTAAGCCCCCTGCTATACAAAAAAGCCTCTTATACAAGAGGCTTTTTTTATGTCTGATTTTGCTTATATCTTATGTACTTTATATCAAGTTTACCTTATGTCAAGTTTACAGAGTATAAATATGGGATAGCAAAATCATACTGTTATACGGATAATTTCACCCCATACACAGATAATAATTGGGCAACGTCAGACATCATTGCATCAAGTCCTTGTTGGTCAACAGATTCAAAACGCATGGTCAAAGCATTTTGTGTGTTTGACGCACGGCATAACCACCAACCATTATCCAATCGCACACGAACGCCATCAATATCGGTTACGTTTGCCCCTTTGTCTAACATGGTTTGTTTTAATTTGCCAATAATTGGGAATTTATCTTCTTCACGTACATCAATACGTATTTCAGGCGTATTTACCATTTGTGGTAATTCATCACGCAAGGCATCAACCGATTTGCCTTCACCGTGTACTGCACTCATAAAGCGTAACGCAACGTATAATGCATCATCGTGTCCATAAAAAGTATCAGCGAAAAATATATGTGCCGACATTTCCCCTGCTAGCGGAGATTTTTCCTCTATCATACGTGTTTTTACAATGGAATGCCCCGTTGCAACCATTATTCCTTTACCGCCCATACGTTCGATTTCTGCAAATAACACATCGGAAGCCTTAACATCAGATAATATGCTTGCCCCTGGGTTTGCCTTTAATACTGGACGTGCCAATATGCACAACATTTGGTCACCCCATAATACACGACATTGGGAATCAATAATACCAACTCGGTCGCCGTCCCCATCAAATGCGATTCCCATATCAGCTTTTTGATTGCGAACTTCTTGTTTTAATTGCTCCAAATTTGATTCTACTGTTGGGTCTGGGTGGTGGTTTGGAAACGTACCGTCAACTTCATTATTTATCAAAGTATGCGTTCCCGGTAATTTGTCCGTAATTTGTTTTAATACTGCACCCATAGAGCCATTTCCTGCGTCCCATACCACATTATAAGAAGCATCCATATCGTAATCTTGTACCAATCTGTCCGCATAAAAATCAGAAAAATCTTTATTTGTAATCGTACCGTTACCCTGTACCCAATCGCCGATGTGAGCATTTTCGCCCAGCGTTAAAATATCTTTACCGTAAAAAGACAAACCATTCATCATAATTTTAAAACCATTATAATCCGCAGGGTTATGGCTGCCCGTTACCATAATCGCTACCGAAGAATTAAACTCTTTGCCTGCCATATATACCAACGGAGTAGGACATAATCCCACATTTATCACATCATATCCGCTGTCTTTTAACCCTTGTGCTAATTTTTCACCCAATTCAGGCGAAGACAACCGTCCATCATACCCAACAACCGCCGTTTTATTAAGCCCTTTTTGGTGTGCAATCGCCCCAGCGCTGCGACCAATGGCGTACGCATCAGCAGGAAACAAACTTTCCCCAACTATGCCTCTGATGTCATATTCACGTAAAATTACTGGATTAAATGTATGTGTCATTGCTTTTTCCTTTGTGTATAATTGTTATAAAATTTTATATTTTTTTGTTTTATATTTTTTTTGCGTATACAACGTGTCTTAATATTCAGTTAGTTATTTTATTATATTGTTTAGTTTAGTTTGGTTTAGTTTAGTTTAGTTTAGTTTAAATTTTAATACTGCGTTGTGTGTATCTTTGTTTTATGGTGGTGGTTACGCTGTATTGGTACCGACTGCTTTTCGCCCCAGACTGTGATATTCAAAACCGCTGTCCAACATAGTATCTAAATCATATAAATTTCTGTAATCTATTAACAAATTACCCCGTGCTAATGTTTTTAACTCTGCAAAATCTAGCATACTAAATTCAGGCCATTCGGTCAAAATAACAACGCTATCAGCATTGCGAACGCAATCCTGTATGGTATCTGCCCATTGTACAGTATCAGGCATCATTGCAGGGGCTGTAATATTGCCCTGTGGATCAAAAGCAGTAACATTCGCCCCCAATTCTATTAATGCTGGTATTATGGTCAAGCTGGGGGATTCTCGCATATCGTCCGTTCCTGCTTTAAATGTTACCCCCAATATTGCAATGTTTTTACCAGCAATATCACCCCCCATAGACGTAACGATTTTTTGCACCATTTTCAATTTGCGTTTTTCATTGACGTGTACAACTGTGTTAATAATATCCATATCCACATCATAAGAATCCGCCGTATGGACTAATGCTCGGGTGTCTTTGGGAAAACAACTGCCCCCATATCCCGGTCCGGGGTTTAAGAATTTTGCACCGATACGGCTGTCCATTCCAAAACCCTTTGCAACGTCTGTAATGTTGCCGCCTGTTGCTTCGCATAAATCCGATAAATCGTTGGCAAAGGTTATCTTTGTCGCCAAAAACGCATTTGTTGCATATTTTATCATTTCCGAAGATTTTGTATCCGTAATTAACAACGGTATTCCCTTGTTGGTCAACGGCTTGTAAATATCCGTCATAATACTACGCCCCAAATCATTCTGCACACCCACCACAACCCTATCAGGATTTAAAAAGTCATCAATGGCAACCCCTTCGCGTAAAAATTCAGGATTGGAAACCACATCAAATTCCAATGTAGGATTTTCTTTTTCAATTATTGCACGTACTGCGTCCGCTGTTCCGACTGGTACTGTTGATTTATCCACAATAACAACTGCCGAATCTTTGTGCTTTGCGATTTGTTGTGCAGCATCGTACACATAATCCAAATTCGCCGACCCATCAGGCATTGACGGAGTACCCACGCATATAAATACTGCCTTTGCGTCTTTTACGGCTTCGGAAAAATCTGCGGTGAAATGCAACCTGTTCGCCGCAACACAATCAGCAACCAATTTCTGTAAACCTTTTTCATAAATCGGCATAATACCATTTTTCAGCTTTTCTATTTTTGTATTATCAATGTCTATACAGGTTACAGTATGCCCTAAATGGGATAAACATACACCCGTAACCAATCCGACATACCCCGCCCCTATCATTGTTATATGCATTTTATATTCCTTTGTTGCTATCTAAATTACCAGTTTTTAAGTATCGTGCTTACAGTTTTATAATTTTATGGTTTTACAGTTTTACAGTTTTACAGTTTTACAGTTTTATAGTTTTATAGTTTTGCAGTTTTATGGTTTTATTATAATATAAGAATATTTTTTATAGCGTAAGATTGTATTACGCTGTATTCTTATACATATTTCTGCAATATGGACGGTACCAAGTCTTTTATATCCGCATCTTTTTGTGCAAAGGCTATTTGTGCTTCCAAAAATCCAATTTTAGAACCGCAATCAAACCGTGTTCCGTCAAACCGCACACCGTGATATTGTTGTGCTGATAACATATCCGCCATAGCGTCTGTGATTTGAATTTCCCCACCTGCCCCAACTTTGCCATTTTCCAAGTATGAAAAAATCTCTGGCGTAAAGATATACCGACCGATAATAGACAATGTGGACGGTGCCACATCAGGGTGCGGTTTTTCCACAAAGCCCTTTACCTTTACAATTTTATCATCCGTATTATCGCTGTCTAACACACCGTATTTTTGTACGTCTTTTAATGGTACATTTTCCACTGCTACAACGCTGGATTTTGTATTTTCAAATACATCGGCTAATTGTTTTTGACACGGCACATCGGACAATACCAAATCATCGGGCAACAACACGTGGAATGGATTATCACCCACGGCCTCCTTTGCCAACCCAATCGCATAACCCAATCCCAATGCTTTGTCCTGTACAACTGTAATCATCGCCCCCGGTATTTTGTTTTTAACGATTTCTACCAACTGCTCCTTGCCCTTTTCCATCAAGGAATGTACCAAATTAGGATTGTCTTCAAAGTGTCGCAATATGGATTCTTTGTCTGCAGAAATTACAAAAATAAAGTCTTCGCCCCCTGCCGCAATGGCTTCATCAACGGCGTATTCTATCAAAGGTTTGTCTAAGACTGGAAACAATTCTTTTGGCACTGCTTTGCTGGCCGGTAAAAACCGTGTTCCCATTCCTGCGACTGGCAGGACAACTTTTTTCACTGTCATATTTTTAATTCCCATAGATATAATGTTTTTTGTACAATATTTTATTAAGATGCAATATTTTTCAAGATACTATATTTTTCAAGATGCAATATTTTTTATATATAATAATATTACATTTTATTTATAATATTATTACATATAATGTTTATATAGTTTTATATACAGTATGTTGGAAAAAAAATCAAGGAATTACAATATGGCACAACAGATACTATTTTATATCGGGTTGCCCATATTGTTGCATATGGTAAAGCGTGCGTAACGCGGTATAATTTTAAATATAGGATTACGATAATAAACACATATACATATACCGAAAGATACTATATATAATATACATAACGATTAAAAATATAGAATATGCATAACGATTAAAACAAAACCGAATTTAAAACAAAACCACATAACAACAGAAATATACCGCACATTATGACAAAACCTACCACACCCCCCTTGCATACCCCCATAGAAAACATCACCAATCCAGACATAGATATGTATTGTAATAATCACAGCGATGCAGAATCGGATTTATTGCACCACATTCGTTCCGAAGCCTATCGCTTTGCACCACAGGCTGATATGTGTTCGGACAGGCTTTCTGGGGCGACATTACGATTTTTAACACAATTACACCGCCCAAAAAATATATTAGAGCTGGGTTTGTTTTTTGGATATGCCACATTGTGTATGGCAGAAGGCGCCCCTGATGCAAACATAACGTGTTTAGAATGGGACGGCAGAGTCATTGACACGGCAAAAGATTTTTTTAATTGCCACCCTATGCAAAATAATATTACCGTTATTCACGGTAACGCAAATGACACATTAAAAGATATATTGCAACAACAGCAATTTGATTTTATCTTTATTGACGCAGACAAACGTGCATATGAAATGTATGTAACGGTGTGTATGGAACATTTACAATCAGGCGGTATGATGGTTGTTGATAATACCTTATGGCGTGGGCAAGTGCTGAATCCCCAAGATGAAAAAGATATGTCCGTACACCGTGCCAATCAATTATTAGCACAAAGTCCAGACTTTACAAATGTATTGTTGCCCGTACGTGATGGTATGCATTGTGCGATAAAATCATAATTATTGGCAAGAGGATTGGGCAAGAGTATTAGGCAGGAATATTAGGCAGAAGTATTGGGCAAGAGTATTGGGCAAGAGTATTGAATTTCCATACTGTATCGCCAATCCTATGCTTTTATTCGTGGTTGTTAATATCCATATTTATTGCATATATATTGCAAATAAATGTTATGGCATTGAAATATAGTATCGTTCAAAACACTTTCTAAAGTAAAACACTTCACGTATCTATACTGTTATAATCTGTCCGTCCCCAGTCAAAAAAACCCCATTAAAAACAGTTTATTTTCAATGTAATATACACTTTTACATTGATAATAAAACCTGATTCATAGGTATATAAACAAAGACTGTATTTTTAAGTTGTAAAAAAATCTCTTTTACACTATATTCGGTATTACACATATTCTATTCACATTTATATTGACAAGAAGGGTAACACGCAAATGTCACAATTTGAAAACAACTTCAAAAATACAGTACACGTAAACTTGACGGCTCCTGAATTAACGAAATTCGCAGAATCACAGCCTATGGTAAAAACATCTGCAGATGATGCAGTCGTTGCAACAACAGGATTGTACACTGGGCGTGCCCCAGAAAACCGCTTTATCGTTGACACTCCAGCAGCAAAAAATGTAGATTTTGGGGCGGTTAACAAAGCGTTCGATGCAAATGATTTTGCAACTATCTTTTCTGCGGTAAAAGAACACTTGTATAATACATCAGATGTATTTATCCAACAAAGCCGTTGCGGTGCTGATAACCGTTACAGTTTAAATGTTCGTGTGGTATCAGAAAGCCCATGGCATACTTTATTTGCACAAAATATGTTTATTGATATAGACACCGCAAACACCACCCAAGAATTTGATGCGGGCTTTACCGTATGGCACGCTCCTTTCTTTAATCCAAAAAGTGTATGCCCTGCGTTAAAAAATGAAGCGTGTGTATTGATAAACTTTGACGAAAAAGTCGTATTGATAGCAGGCACAGAATATGCAGGGGAAATTAAAAAATCTATTTTCTCTGTTATGAATTATGTATTGCCTAGCCAAGATGTATTCCCAATGCATTGTTCTGCAAATATGGGTGAAAACGGTGATACTGCGGTATTCTTTGGTTTATCTGGTACTGGTAAAACAACGTTATCTGCCGATGCTTCTCGTATCTTAATTGGTGATGATGAACACGGTTGGTCTGATACGGGCGTATTTAATATGGAAGGTGGATGTTATGCAAAGGCTATCGGCATAACAGCGGAAAGCGAACCTGAAATTTTTGCAACAACGCAAATGCCTGCTACCATATTGGAAAATGTTATTTTAGATGAAAATAATATTGGGGATTTTGAAGACACATCTTTAACAAAAAACACACGTATTTCATACCCTATTTCCAGCATTCCTAATGCCAGCGAAACAGGATTGGGTAATATTCCTAAAAACGTAATTATGTTGACGTGTGATGCGTTTGGCGTTCTGCCCCCTGTATCAAAAATGTCCAAAGACCAAGCAATGTATCATTTCTTGTCTGGATATACTGCGAAAGTCGCAGGCACAGAAGTAGGCATTACAGAACCAGTTGCAACATTTTCTGCGTGCTTCGGGGCTCCATTTATGCCTATGCACCCAACAAAGTATGGGGAAATGTTACAAGAAATGATTGAAAAACACGATACAAAGTGTTGGTTGGTAAACACTGGCTGGACTGGTGGCAGTTACGGTACAGGTAACCGTATTAAATTAAAATACACACGTGCGATTATCACGGCGATTTTAAATGGCGAATTGGACAAACAAGACTTTACAGCTGATGCGTTGTTTGAAGTATTAGTACCCAATTCTTGTCCAGACGTACCAGAGGGTGTTTTAAACCCCATTGACAGTTGGGCTGATAAGGATTCTTATAATGAAACCGCACAAAAATTATTGGGGTTATTTGAAGAAAACTTTAAAAAATTCCAAGACCAAGATAACGCAAAAGCATCAAACGCTTAAGCATTACCAAAAACAAAAAGCCCCGTTAATAGCAGGGCTTTTTTATGTGTGGCATACCTTTACGTATTATACATAATCATTTTTTTATTTCAAAGTCTTCAAAGCCTAAATAACTTTTAAAAGATAACTTATGAATACTTTGTAAAATATTAGGATCTATAGCTTCTAGATCTTTTAAAACAGTATTTTTTTCTGTTTTGATTTTTTTACGTACTTTTAATACATCTTCTATCACAAGAGGAAGAACCAATAAAAGATTCTTGAAAGAGTGCGTTTCACCAGTAACGATTTCGTAAAAATTATCTACAGAAACTCTTCGTATATCATTATCTGTAGTCTTATCCCCATCAATACTGATAGTCCAAGGTATGTTTTGACTTTTCTTAGCTAATACCTCTACTAAAAAACATTGTTTAGCATTGGGATTATCTTTAAGTTCTTTTAGCATCTTGATATATGTTTTTTGAGAAGAGCTAGAATTCATCGTATTATGTTTATTTTTCATTTCCACATGGTATTCTCCATTAGGACATACTATATCAAATCCTGTTTCTGGAACGATCCATTTTAATGCCGAATTATCTATATGAAAAACATATTTGAAAATGTTTTGATGAAAATACCCAATTTCATTGCTTACTGTTTTGTCCTGCTGTCGCATAATTTCTAATCTTATAATTTCATCTATATTCTTGTTATGTACCTTTGCATCAAATGTCATCTTAATGGGGTCTAATATGTTTTTTACGAATTTGGCTAAATCTATCTCATAATTATAGCTATTGATAGTGCCTTGCACATGATTAAATAAATCTTCATTAGTTATAAAATTAAGGTTATAATCTCTCATTTTTTTTTCTTTCTTAAATTTCCTAAAAACTCTACAAAAATTTATTTTCATATTATTAAATCCAAATATTTTTTGATAGAAATTCCTACTTCTTTAGCAAAATTGACAGGAACAGCATTTCCTATTTGTTTATATTGTTCGGCAATACTTCCTTCAAAAATCCATGTATCAGGAAAAGATTGTATTCTAGCATTTTCTCTTGTACTGAATGGTCTGATTTCATCTGGGTGGCATCTGTCTGTTTGTTTTTGTGCTGGAGTACATAAAACTGTAAGACCAGGCTCATCCCAAGATAATCTTCTTGCAATCCCTGTCTTCCCACCACCAAGAAAATAACTTTTCTTCATATAATCTCGTGCTATCTCATCGGGTAAATCACGCCAGCACCCTCCAGGTTTAACATATTTAAAAATAGTCTTTTTCTTATCATTGTAAGTGGCACATAAAGAATCAGGAACATTCTTTAATACATCTGCTAATGTAAGTTTATAATTATAAGGTTCTGGAAACTGAAAATTAGAATTTACAGTTTTAAAAATATCATTATTAAGATTAAGCACGAAGTGAATCGTCATAAAATAGGTATTTAATTCAAGTAAATCAAATGTTTTACTGACAGCACATGCCGCATGTCGATAACTCGGATAAAAATCAGTATCTTGCCTATGTAGAACGTTCATGCGTTATACTTATTCCATGTCCTCACAATTTGATATTT